>MJUU01071049.1:0-21289 GCA_002080025.1 Modiolus philippinarum
CATAGCAGTGTAATTTTTGCCTGGGAATCATATTTGTCATATTATTTACACAAACTCTTTTATGTTGGCGATATCTATCAATAATGCTCAGACCTTCTTTTCACGTACACACTTCTAAACACAAATTAAATTTTTTTAATTACGTTTCACAATTTTCAAATACTATATTTTTGGATGAATTGTGTCAAACTGTTTCGTCTTCATTGGCGGACAAATCTGTTTACTTGATGCAGCGTAAGGCAAATTAACCCTCGTTACATATGGATTGTCCAATGCAAGCCTAAATTTGACTGCAGTCTGGTCCGTTAATATAGCGGTTTGTCTGTTATAAATCGCCGTGGTGAATGGCACACAGGGCACTTGTTTCGGAAAAAATACCCCGAAGGGTATTTTTTCTGAAACTAGTGCCTGTGGAATGGCGCCGCGGCTGATAAAGTCTTCAAAAAGGGGTTCCAATTGAGTTCCGTAAAAAGGGGTTCCAGTCAATTTTTCTCCAGTTTTTATTGAGTGTGCCTAAATTTTGCATGAATTTTTTTAAGTTTTGCAGAAAAAAATCACGGAGTCTATCCCAGAACACCTCCTCCATGTGATCCGTTATACAACCGAATTGCCCCGAGTCGCCGTCAGCGAACCAACCTTTCTGGCTTTCCTTTGAATGAAACCTTCTAAAATCGTTTAAAAAAACTGACGACCGCAAATAGTTTAAGGAAAAATAAGGTTTGTATAATTTTTGCTTTACTTTGTCAGTACTTTTGGTTAAATTGAATAATTTATTAACTTTTGTCAATACAAATGTAACTATTCTGCAGGTGAGTTATTACCTATGGCTATGCCAGAGCAAAGCTGCAGCTTTACAGGGAAAGTTCAGTGAAAAATCAAAATTTGATATTCTGTTATTTACATGTCAAACATCGATGATACATCGACAAAAAAATTATATCTTTATCTGTAAAGTCAAAAAACGAACTTAGAAATGTCAAGAAATTGCTACTGGGGGTCCGCCATGTATACATAGGTGGCGACACAATCGATATCACAACATCTAATTACCGCTGTACATGTATACTGCGGAAAAGTGACACGTACAATTATCATAAAAATAACATTGTGTTACCATGCGGAATTTATAAATACACTTTCGAATTACAGTTTCGTTGTACTGGTCAGGTTTTCTGATTTTTCAAAAATCACCTACCTGTATGATAATTTAAAATCAACGAAATATTTTACTTATTTTTTAGCATCTGAATAGACGATATTCCACTTTCAAAATTTTGGGCAATTGTCGACATCAGTATTATACTACATTGATGGTACCCCACACCCTAAAAATTTTCATTACACCCCTATTACAAAATACTACTAAATGATCTAAAAATCCAAAATTTTTTATAAAAAACCATCAAAACCACCTTGAAATACTCGAATTCCACATACCCTAAAACAAGAAAAAAATTACATAACATTGAAAAAAATACTAAAAAAATTTTCTTAATTTTACTATACTAAAACTAAAAAAAAAATATAATTAATTTTATTTATTTTAAAAAAAATATGAAAAATGCCAGAAGGTAAAATTTGTAAATATTGTTTAATTTTTAAACCGTATAACTTATTTAGAAAAATGAATAATTGTTGTGATGGATACAGGTGTAAATGTAAAGATTGTGAAAAACCTAGTAGATATAAATATTACTTAGAAAATAAAGAAAAATATAAAAAATCTTATGAAGAATTTATAGAAAGAAATCCGAATTATTGGATTAATTATCAAAGAAAATACTAGCTAATTTATCATCAAAAAATTTATAATTGATTTTTATATTAACAAAATGGACGCAAAAAAATCTGTTAATAATAAAAATTACGTTAAACATCTTATTAATAAGAGTGGTATTAATATAGATGATTATTTTAAAAGTATTAAACAAAAAGTAAAAAAAACTTGTTTTAACATTTCCAAATGTAAAGTTTAATTTATTAGTAACAACAAATTACCAGCAACCGCATGCTTTTGGTAAACTAATAAAAAGATATTATAATAGTGGTTATATAAGATTTCATGCAATAAATAAATTTAATAAAGTTTATAATTCTCTTATTGATAAATACAAAGCTTGGGAAGAAGAACACCAAGGTAAAGAATCTGGATTAATATTTTATGAAATAGTAAATACTGAAGTTAGTGTTGTAAGAATAAAAAGTATTAATGGGTCTTCTTATATAAATTTAGGAATAAATATTAAGAGTTTATTAAATATTAAAAATAATGATGATCGTTGTTTTACCTACAGTGTAATTGCTGGAATGCTTTATAAATTAAGAGATGATCCAGTGTGGAAAGAAGAATATTCTGAAGAGTTTATAAAAATGAATAAAAATCCAGCAAGAGTATCAAATTATATTCCATTTATAGATAGATTAAATATGAGTGGTATTAAATATCCAGTAAGTACAAATTCAATTGAAACATTTGAAAAACAAAATACAAATATAGCTATAAATGTGTTTGGAATTGAAAAAGAATTATTAGACCCAGAAGATGAGAATTTTAATAAATTATCTCAAGAGAAGAATATTCGTAATATTTATACCATATATAGGAGTGAATTTGAAGATAGAAAATATGTTATAGACCTATTATATTTTTCTTTAAATAATAAAAAACATTATTGTTTAATTAAGAATTTTAACACTTTAATTAATCATAATAACCATAAAAGATATCATTGTAGAAATTGTATTACTGCTTCATATACTACTGAAAAAGCTTTAGAAGAACATAAAAAGAATTGTAATGAAAATAAACCATTTAAATATAAAATGCCAAAAGAAGGTAGTACTTGTAAATTTGAGAATAACCATTTTAAATCAAAAATCCCATTTGTTGGATATGCTGACTTTGAATCAATTAATATAAAATTAAGTTATATGGATGTTGATCTTAGAAAACAAATTAATAAATTAAGATAAAAGTACAAATTGAATTACATGAATTCTAAGATAAAAAATATGTTTATTAATAAATTAATTAAGGAATATGGATATTCAAAAAAGTATTCAAAAAAAATTTATCAATATTATATTAAAAAAAGTTATATAACAGTGAAACTGATCGTAATAGGGAAACAAAAAATTATTTAGATAAAATCAAAGAAAGGTATATTGAGAAATATTTTAATAAACAAATTGATAAGATTTTTGATAAATGGGTTGAAGATGGAAGGCATATAGAAATAAGTGATTATGAAATAAAAAAATATTGTGAAATTAATAAACTTAAAAGGATAAATATTGATACTAACAATTTACGAAATAAAATAAAAAGAGAAAACATTAAATTAACATTTAAGAATAATACAGTAAATTTATGTCAACAAAAGGTTATATCGTTTAATCTACAATTAGTTTCTCAATATCCTAATGTTATACCAAACAAGAATATTAATTATGGTCCAAGTGAAACAGCAGAAGAGGATTTTATTGAAATTTGTTTAAAATATAGAAATAAAATAAAGTGGGCTTATTTTAACGCAAAAAAGAAATTTAATATATCAAAAGAGAAAGAAGAAGAATTATATAATTCCTCTGATAATTGTTATTTATGTAAAAAGGAATTAAAGAGAAAAGATAAAATAATTGAACATAACCATTTTACGAACGAATTTATTGGGATTTCTTGTTCAAGATGTAATAAATTAGACTCAAGAGATTTTAAACAATTTCCAATCTTTTTCCATAACGGGAGTGGATATGACTTCCATTTTTTAACAGAGGAATTATTAAAACATAAAACATGTTATGATAATGTAGACGTATTACCAAAAGATAGTGAAAATTACATATCAATAACATTTGGTGATAAATATTTTAGATTAATTTTCAAGGATAGTATGAGATTTTTAATTAGTGGTTTAGATAACTTATCTAAAACATTAAAAGATGAACAATATAAAATACTTAAAAAAGAATTATTTATTCATGTTAAAAATCAATTTAAGGGTAATTATAATAATGAATTTAGTAAGGAAATGAAAATGCGTGAAGTGAGCGGGTTCCCCGTAGAAAAATTACTTGATCATTATACAAATATTTTATTTGAAGATTTAAAATATCATGAGTATAACAAAAGTGAAAAGAAATGGGAAAGAAGTTTTAAAGGTGTATTTCCGTATGAATATTTTGATTCTTTAGAGAAACCAAAAAATAAAATTTTCCCAGATAAAAAAGATTTCTATTCTATATTGAATCAAAAAGATATATCAGATGAAGAATATAATCATGGTAAGAAAATATTTAATAAATATTGTGAAACATTTGAAGATTATTTAATGCTTTATCAAAAGTTAGATGTGTTAATATTATCTGATTTATTTGAGAATTTTAGAGAACTTTGTTAGATAAATTTAAAATAGACCCAGCCTATTGTTTTTCTGCACCAGGACTAACATGGAATGCTGGATTGAAATATACAGGAATTGAATTAGATCTATTAACAGATGAAGATATGAAATTAATGATTGAAAAGGGAACAAGAGGAGGATTTTCCGGAGTAATTGGTAAACGTTTTACAGAAGCAATAAATAAATTTACTAGTAAAGAAAAAATAGATAATCCAAATTTTCTATGGTATATTGATGCAAATAATCTATATGGTGGTGGGATGTCAGAAAAACTTCCGTATAAAAACTTTAAATGGGAATATAATGGGGAACCAACTCACGGTGAAACCGAAGACATAAACTATTATTTAGATAAATGTAACGAAGAAAAAAGAATGATTTTTAAAGTTGATTTAGAATATGATGATTCAACTAGATTAAAATTAAAAAAATTCCCTCCACTTCCAGAAAAAAGAATAATAAGAGAAGAAGAAATATCAAATTACTCCAAGGATTTCCTTGAACAAAATAACACTAAATTGGGGAAAGTTAAAAAATTAATATTAGATCTTAATAATAAGAAAGAATATGTTATACATTATGATATGTTAAAATATTATATTTCTCTTGGAATAAAAGTAACAAAAATCCATAGTATTATATCATTTAATCACAAACCATGGTTAAAAGATTATATTGATTTTAATACAAGTATGAGAGCAAAAGCAAAATGATTTTGAAAAAGATTTTTGGAAACTAATGAATAATTCATTTTATGGTAAAACTCTTGAAAATATTTATTTTTAATAGATGTTTAGTAAAATTAACAACAAGTCCTGATGAATTAAAGAGATGGGCTTCCCTAGATAATTTTAAAGATATTATAGATTTTAATGAAGATTTTAAAGCTGTGTTATTTAATTACAAATCAATGTATTTTAATAAACCAATTTATTTAGGAATGTGTATACTTGATTATTCAAAATTAATAATGTATAAATTCTATTATGATATAATAGAAAAAAATTTACCATGTAATGAACTTTTGTATAGTGATTGTGATTCATTGGTTTTAAATATATATACAGATGATCTCTATGAAGATATAAAATCAAAAGAAATAAAAGATCATTTAGATACATCAAATTTTCCAAAAGATCATCATCTTTATTCAGATAAAAATAAAAAAATAATTGGAAAGTTCAAAGATGAACTTGGTGGAAATATATTAACTAAGTTTATTGGAATAAGAAGTAAAATGTATGGATATGAATACTTAGAAGATTCAAATTTAAAATTTAAATGTATTGCAAAGGGTGTTAATAAAACAACTAAAAAAACTTTTAATTCTGAATCATATGAAGAATGTTTATTTAATAAAAAAGTATCCAATAAAATAATGTTTAATCTAATACATAATAAACATAATATTTATTTAACTGAAATTATTAAAATAGGATTATCTCCTTTTGATGATAAGAGATATATATTAGATAATGGAATAGATACTTTACCACATGGAATTGACTCCTTATACGAGCGAAGTAACGATTGAAGTGAGCTGGTTTTATTTTACTTAAATTAAATAAACTAGAGGCTCCTAGGAGCCTGTAATCGCTCACCTGGTATACAGATCAGTAATATAATAATGACCATGAAGGATACAAAAGGTTAGATAAATACAAGGTTGAATCTTGAGTACTACTTCTACACAACAAGTCTTGCCCTGTTGATCATTTTTGCAATTCACAATTTCAATCTTTGATTGAGATACAATGTATTATTTAAAAAATCTGTTTCGCCTAACGGCAGCATTAAATGCCCGCAGCCCGTTGAACTCTGGAATCATTAACCACATATGAAACCATGAATTGTTTACTATTTCTGATCTGTTGAACTTTACATCCATTTTTTTAAAGAATATTTGGTAACAACTATGCCACATTTGATTTCAATCCATTTAGAGGTTCTCAAGATGATCAAAATGTAAAATGGTAACAGATGAGTTTACCCTGTTTAACTTTATTAAAGCATTTTAAGTATAAAACAATTTTTCTTGGAAAAATGACAGTTACAAATATACATTTTACTAGTGACTGAAGTATAAAGTGTAGATTGTGACCTCAAATTCTAACTTGTAGAGTATATCATATCTTAAACTTAAATGTAAACATTAACCATGGTCACTGAGGCATGAAATGTAGGACAGTGACCTACTTTTGCTTGGATGGTGAACTACTCCTATACATTAAGAGAACTCAGCTGATACAGTTACTGAAGCATGAAATGTAGGTCAAAGTGACCTTTTTGATTTGGATGCCGACCTACTCTTGAATATAAATTGAAACCGTACGTCATACAGTATCCCATATCTAGTTTGAGGTATACTGTAAATTCAGAAATTATTGCAATTTTTATTTTTGCAAATACTGCGACAGGATATGAGTTGCAATAATTAGAAGTCACATTTTGAAATCAAGCCCATTGTATTCAATGTATAATTTTTGAAATCGCAATAAATTTTCTCACATTTGCTTCCATTATTCAAAAATTGCAATAAATATATGCAAAAATTTCCAAATTAACAGTACTTAAACATCAGTCAGTAAAGCGTGAAAGTGTAGGTTTTAGTGACCCACTTTTGCTTGGATGACATATGTTCCACTGAATTTATGCCAGACTCTGTGTTCCTATCAGGACTTTTGATAAGAGGGTTGCTGTTGACTAGGAATCTACTTTATGACTGATTTGTTGTGTTTGTTATCGTTATGGTCCCATGTTCTTTTCGTTGCTGATGATTATTACCTAATTCTGATTTTTTGTATTGAGTAACTTGATGAGTGCCACATGTGAAGCAGAAACTGCTTACCTGTTTTGCAGCACCTAAGTTCACCCCTAGTTTTTAAGTTAAGATCATTTGTTGATCGTTGTTTGTATTGTATCTTCTATGTTGGCCATATTTCTTGCATTTTGTTGCATACAGTATTGTAGGTGACAAGAAGTGACACTGATAATTTGCTGTAAAATTGAAGGCCAGCAGTTTCTCTGAACTGCAATAGTAGTTTTTTTTATATACTGTTCATATGTATATTGGGTCAGTAAATGTATAAATTATTGAATTCATAGTAGTCCACATCATGTGCTGATGAACCTAGAGTCTGAGATACAGAGATGACGAGGCATTTAATACAAAAAAACAGTCTCAACCTTCTGAATTATCATTAAAATCTGAGAATTTCAATAAAATTCTATCATCTTGCAATACAAACAGTCATGTGCATGAAAGAGCCGTTTCAAAACCATTTTCAACATTTCAGTCTTAAATACTATGAAGAAAACTTCTCATCCTTTCATAATTTACACCAAGGGTTTCAAAATGGCATGATATTAAGTACTAGTTATAATTTTCAGGTGAAAAATATCATTTATCCACCCTAACACCTTCCACTCACCACAAGAGACGTCAAGGGAATGATGGAATGGGGGAGGGAAACGAACTGTTTTATATTCAACCGAATCTTCCTCCTAAGTAGGAGCACCATCATTATGTTGCATTACAAATCAAAACCAAAATAACAGAACTTGGATAGGACTTTCTATGGTTGTTTCAATCCATTTAGTAATTCTTAAAGAAAACATGTTTGGTTTTCATCCATTTAGCAGTCCAGAAGGGAAAAAGGTTTTTTGAATATTTCCCACAGGGTCCTATGTTAAACTAAGTCCCTGACTGGTGGCCATCTTGGAGGAAGAATCGGTTCCAAAGTAAGAACACTTTGTCAGCACCTTGCAAAACATTTATGCCATGTGGTTTCAATCCATTCAGCAGCTCTTGAGAAAAAGACTTTTTAATGTACTTCCCATACTAAAGTTCCTATGTTAAACTAAGTCCCTGTTGGGGGCCATCTTAGATGATGGATCGACATCAAAGTATGAACACTTGGTCATCTCCTTGCAAGGAACACCTATGCCATGTTTGGCTTCAATCCATTCAGCAGTTGTTCAGAAGAAAACTTTTTAATTTATTTCCCATAGGGTCCTATGTTAAACTAAGTTCCCTAACGGCGATCATCTTGGATGATTGATCGGAACCAAAGTAAGAACACTTGGTCTGCACCTCCCAAGGAACATTTATGCAATGTTTGGTTTCAATACATTTAGTGGTTCTGAAGAAGAAGACTTTTTAATGTATCTCCCATAGGGTCCCATGTTAAATTAAGTCCCCTGCTGGCGGCCATCTTGGATGACGAATTGGTACCAAAGTAACAACACTTAGTAAGGACCTTAAAAGGAGTATCTATACCATGTTTGGTTTCAATCCATTCAGTGGTTCTTGAGAAGAAGATCAAAATGTAAATTCCCATAGGCTTAATGTTAAACTAGGTCGGGCCATGGCGGCCATGTTTGATGACGCTCTGAAAAATCAAACACAATTTTTAAAGGGTAACTACCCAAAGACTCTTTCAGTAAAATTTGGTTCAAATTGGTTAAGTTTTCTCAGAGTAGTTAAGGAAAATGTTAAAATTCCCATAGGGTCCAATGTTAAACTATGTCGGGCCATGGCGGCCATCTTGGATGACGAATCGGCACCAAAGTAACAACTCTTAGTAAGGACCTTAAAAGGAGTATCTATACCATGTTTGGTTTCAATCCATTCAGTGGTTCTTCAGAAGAAGATCAAAATGTGAAAAGTTAACGGACGACGGACGACAGACGACGGACGACGGACGACGGACGACAGACGACGGACGACGGACGCAAAGTGATGCCAAAAGCTCACATGGCCTTTGGCCAGGTGAGCTAAAAAGTTATCATTATGGATTATTTTAAGTATTTCCAAGCAATAAAAAATATTTTAATTTTTTACATTATTTTTAAACGTATAAAATGAATGTAGAAGAATGTTTAAAAGATAAAAATATTGAAACTTCTAAAAATAATGACGCATTAAACATTGAAAAAAAACTTGAAAGATTATCAGCAGTTGTTGCTGGTGGAGGAAGTAAACTATATTTAGGTAAAGAATTACAATTATCAGAAATTGATTCTATGACACCAGAACAAATAAATAAATTATATTGTAAATATGAAACAAGATTAGGGGCTTGTATGACTAAAACACTAGGAAATTCTTTTCTTAATTTTTATGTTATGGGTGTATCAAAGTATTTTAATATCCCAAATCCACCAGAATTAATGCAAGATTTAGGGGAAGATCCTTTTATAAATCATGCTTTAACTAATGCATGTTGTGAATTATATTATAAATATGGGATGTATTTAGCTCCTTTTACAGCACTTTTAACAACTGCAAGACACGTCAAATTCGAAAATAATGACGTAAAAAAAGACGAAAATAATGACGTAAAAAATGACGGATGAAAATCCTGAAAAACAAAAAAAACCAAAAAGAGTTGCTGCCGGAAAAAAAGGTGCAGAAGCAAGAAAACTAAAAGCTAAAATAAGAAAAGAAGAAGAAGAAAAATTAAAAAAAGAAAACATGAAATTAAAACAATCTTACGAAAAAAGTGATGAAAAAAGTGACGAGCGAAGTGAGCGAGTTCCCCGTGAAATAAACAAAGAACAAAGTGACGATTTAAAAGAACTTCCAATAACAAAAGATAGAGAAACTAGAGAAACTAGAGAATAGTATCATCGATGCCCAACAAATTCTAATATAGTACCATTATGTTTTGGATCAATTGTTGTAGTAGGTGGAATATGTTATTTTTATTATCAAAGTAAAAAACCTGAAAAATGGTTGAAAAAATTATTTTAGGTAACGGAGAATCCGCTCATTTTAATCATAACAGTGAAACTGCTCGTAAAAAAGAACTTGATCCTTTTGATTCTTACTATAAATTAAAAAAAAAAACAAAAAATTTAATATATAAAAATGAATCCGGCAAAAATAAATAATTCAATTATACATATGTTAGTTTTTTCAGCGTTAGCTATAGGAGTTATAAATAGTTATTTTATGTTATATGAATTATATGAAGAAAAAATAGAACGTGATAATTTTGAAGAAGAGGAAGAAGAAGAAGAAAATTAAAAATTAAAAAAAAAACAAAAATTTTAATATATAAAAATGGATACATCAAAAGACGGAAAACAAATAGTAAATATGTTATATCATGCTGGAGTGGAAACATTGATAACAGTTGGATATGAGGAAATAGGTAAAAAAGTATTTAAAAAGACTGCACCTAAAGTAGATTTTAATATGGATAATATTTTTATGTTATCCATATATATAGGAACTACAACGATAACAAAAGATTTTTTGATAAAAAATGGTCTTATACCCTCTGATATTATGAAATAATAAACAAATTTTCTTAAGTTCATTTTCTTATTTTTTTCCTTTTACCTTTAACAATGGCAAGTGCCTTAGCAATGATGTTAGGAGGGGCAATTACGAACGCTTTAGCATTTTCCGGGAGTAATTATTTATTTTCACACATGGGTAGTGATGCGATGGAAGAAAAAATAAGACATGATAAAGCCGTGGAAAATTTACAAAAAGAAACAGAAGAATGGAATAAAAGAAGAATTAAAAGATTAAGTAAAGAAAGTCATGCCGTTCAAAATTATGAAGATGCTGACCAATCTATGAAAGAATATTATTATGCTACTATTCCATCAAAACCTAAATTAAATGATTTTTATACTCCTTCAGAAGAACAGAAAAATAGAGAGATTGCGTTTGTTATAGGAGGAATAGTTTTAAGTGGTTTTGTTGCTTGGAAAATAGAAAAAATGTAACTAATAAAATAAATAAAGATATAATATCTATACTAGATAAAGATAAAAAAGAAATATTAAATCATCATGATTTACTTTTTATACAAGATAAAAGAATTGAAAGAATTGAAAATTTATTATTTTTTATTTTAATATTAATTATAATTAGTATCGTGATAAAGGTTTTCTTTTATTTTTATCAAAATAAGAAAGAATCCTATCCTGTTTTATCTTCTCAAAATCACTAATATTTTTTTCTGTTAATAATTTATTTTCTTTTAAAGTATTTTCATATTCTATTCTTTTATTTTTTCTAAATTTAAATTATTTACTAAAATTGTATTTTCATATTTTAAACCTTCTTTAATTTCGTTCATTTTTAAATATTCTACATAAGTTAAATATATAGATTTAGCAGCATCAGAATTAGTTATTTGTGATACCGTTTTAATTATTTCATTATTTTTAAGTATTTCATATTTATTTTTATTATCCTCTAATAATTCGTTTAATCTTTTTACTCCTTCTTCACCCCATATTTCTTCTAGTTCTCCTGGTTTAATAGTATTCTTTTTAAAAACGTCTAAAGCATGTTCCATTTTTTTAGAATTTATTTAGTTTCAATAAAATCTGCTGCATTAAAATCTCTTTCAGTATTATAAGGTCTATCTTCAATTCCAAAACCTTGTTCATTAGTATCAAATCCCTCATTACGACCTAATTCCCAGTTACTGGATTCCCCGAAACCGGGTTTATCTTTTTTTTAAATGTTTACGGTTTTTTTTGCTCTATTTTCGGACAACGTTGTCTAATTTTGCCTCGGAAATGGCATTGATTGTTTTGCTAAGGACACCGCTTCGCTTGCTAATTGATCAAGATGTTTAGCTCTTTCATGGGCTTTTAACCCTGAATTATTTTTTGCTATAAAAACACAATATGGACATTTTACAGGTTTAAAATGAGTTATTGTTTTAACTTTTTTAAAACTATCAAAATTTAGGTCATTTGCATATCTTTGTAATGTTCTTTCAGAAATATTTAAATTTCTAGCAATATTCTTTTTTGTTTCTTTAGGATTTTCAATTTTCGCAGATGCTGCTTTTAGAAGTATACCTGTTTTTAATAATAAATTTAAATCTAGTTCTTTAGATCCCAAAAGCAATTCAGTAATTTTTAAATCCATTTTTAATAGATTAAAATTAAAAAAATTAAAAAACCTTAAAAAAATACCGTTAAAAATGAAACATCCAACAGCCCCAGAATTACCGAACGGGTTATCCTTATATCCCAATTTATCCTTAGTAGACGGACAAAATTATAGACTTCAAAAAATAACAGAAATAGAAAAAACATTAATAAATGAAAGAGATAAACGTAAATCTCTATATAAAAAATATAATCGTGCTGTTAATGCTTCTGACACTATAGATACAACTTTAATTTCAGCTTCAGCTGTTTTAGCAGGCGTATGAATAGCAATACCTATTTTACTTCCTGTTCAAATTGCAGCTGTAACATGTGGTGGTTTAGGTGCTTTAGTTAAACTTGTAAGACGTAAACTTTCATCAAAAACTAAAAAACATTACGAAATTAAAACAATTGCAGAAAGTAAATTAAACAGTATAAAAAAATTAATTTCAAAGGCTTTAACAGATGGACAAGTAAATGAATCTGAATTTAAATTAATTTTAGATGAATTAGAAAAATATAATGAAATGAAAGATTCTATAAGTAAAAAACAAATACAAACAGTACTAAATGATGAAGAAAGAAAAAAATTAATAGAAGAAACAGAGACAGAGTAAGAAATGAATTAAAAAAAAAAATGGAATTTTTATAAAATCCGTTAATCAAGTAACCAATAACCGATAGGTGAATCTATATTTAATATTAATTTACGATGTTTATTTTTTTCAGTTCTTCTTTTATTCTTTGTTTTTCTTCCCAACTCTCTATAACATCATTTTCCTCTAAACAATTGTAAAAACTTTTTTTGTCTTTTGTATGAAAAAAACATAGCCATATTGTTTGTTCTCTTAAATCTTTTAATACTGAATTATATTTTTGAGTAATTACCCATACCGATTGTTCAGCGTGTCTCCCCGAAAACGCAAGCTCAGAAAGCATATCACTTTTCTTTTTTATTTCTTTTGTTGCACTACAGTCATCTATAATATATAATGTTGGATGACCAGCATATTTATTAAAGAACATTCTTAATAATTCTTGTAGTTTTTCTTCTCCGTTTTTACTAATAGGGTTTACAAGTATTAAATTTTTTGTTTTTGGATTTCTAACATCTCCAATCCACTTACGATTTTTATACGCTTTATTCCATTGAATAGTTGGACAAATTATTACAATATATGTAAAAACTTGACGATATTCTGTTTCTAACAAATCAAGAACAAACTCTGTTTTTCCACAACCAGTTCTACCACAAATAATGGCGCAATGAAGATATTTTGGAAATTCCCTTCTACAAGTAGGTTCCTCCATTTTTTAATGAAATAAAATAAAAATAAAATTAAAATATTACTTCTGTAAATATTCCATTTTCAAAATTAATTCGTGCATCTTGTATAAGATAAATATGGACGTTTATAGGTTTATCAGTTTCTGCTGTTTTAGTTATTTGAATTGCTATACCTTGGGACGCGTTTTCAATTCTTCTACCCGATCCATGTAGTAAATTATCATCTGTTGAACGTAAATCCAACCATAAACCACAATTATTTATTACATATTTTTCTAATGTTGTATCGGATAAATGTATATCTTTTAAAACTGTATCTGTTATTTTATTTCTTTTAGAATTTAAAGCAAAGAATCTATTTATTTCATCCCATTGATCATCCGCTTCCATTCCATCACTGTATAATTGATTAGGTTTTCCTTCTATTGTTGTTTTTACATTTGTTATTTTAGGATTATAAAAATGTTCTGTACTTGTTCTTTCTGGTTCTTCAAACAACATTAAAATCCCTTTCATACTTTTAGCCGGGGCATTAATAGTAATACTCCAGAGTGTATCAGATTTATTTTTAATTAATGTATCATATTTTAATATTCTGTCAAATAAAATAACCATTTGAGTACTATTAATTTCTTTTGTTATTTCTCTTATTAATTCAGGGTTAGAAACTATATCAAATTGTAAACGAATATCACTTAATTTATATTTTGAATCTGCATCAGTTGATTTTATAACATTACTATTTTTACTAAATATAAATTCGTATTGAAGTTTTTCACCGAGACCAGCTTGGTAAAACGGCATATGTGTTTCCAAAAGTTCAAAATCTAACGGAATACAAAACCTATTTTTGTATATATTTGCTACGGTTTGATATACGACATTTGTTGCTGCATCATCCGACCCGACTCTGTGTTTTAACATATTTCCAGTCCCTATTCCCTGATATGCCATATTTTTTCGTTCAGACGTTGTTTTCCATAAGTCAGCATAACAATAATAAAGATCACTATCTTCAATAGATAAAACTTCATTTCCACTTATACGGATTGTTATTTTTTGAACTATTGCTCTTCCTATGTTTTGATAAATAGTTGCATTGTCATCTTTAGATTCAATTTCTATTTTAAAAGTTAATTTTGTTGTTCCTGGAACAATAACATCATTACTACTTAGATTAGGGAATATTATTGATAATTTTTGATTTCCTTTAATAGTTGAAGGGTTGTTAGTTATTTTAACAGTTTGTCGAATACCTGTTACAGCTCGGGGTTCCCTTATTTTTCTATAAGGGTTTAATTTTTCTCCGTAAGAAGTCATTTTTTAAAGAAAAAAATAAGTTTTATAAAAATAATTCAATTACTGCTGATACTAAAATATCTTCACATTTGATAAGTTTTGAACAATAAAAAGTTATTATATCTCCAGCATTAATCTTTAAAGGTTTATCAAAGTTTTTATAATCATATTTAGAATTTTTTAATTCTATGAGATAGTCCCTCCTTATTATTCTATTAACAGTCAATATAACAGCTTTTTCAACTTTTATTGAATTTACTAAACTAAGACCTAATATTTGTCCTTGATAATTCATTACGAAATCACTATTTTTTTTGTTTTGATTTGTTTTTACCTCAGTAGTTATAATTGTTATTTTTCTATCTGGTTTATTTAAAATTTTTTCAGCTAATATATTATTATTAAGTTCCAATATTTTAATCTTGTTATCTATCTTTTCTTCCATCTTTTTAATCTTGTTATCTATCTTTTCTTCTGTCTTTTTAATTTCTACGTGTTTTTTTCTTCTACCAAGTACATTCATTTTAAAAGAGTAAATTTAGCAAACTAATAAAAATTCGGTTTTTTTTTTATTTTAAACGTATAATTCAATTAATGCTGATATAAAAGTATTAACGCAAAAATAATTAAAACATTTACTAACAAAACTTATTTTATCTCCAGCTTTAACATTTAAAGGTATATCAAAGTTATTATAATTGTTATTATTAGAAGCATTTAATTTTATTTCATAACCTGGGATTATTTTATCATTAACAGTTATTGCAACAATTAAATCAGAGATTCCTATTGATTGAGTTACTAAACTTAAACCTAAAATCTGTCCAGGATAATTCATTACGTATATATTTTTAGCACCAAAATTAAAATTCTGATTAATTTTTACTGATCCATCTATCCAAGGAGATATATTTATTATTTTTCTATCTGGTATATTTATAATTTTGTTAAATAATACATTATTATTAAGTTCCATTATTTTAAGTTCATTTCTTATTTTTAATATTTCTAATTTATCTACGTTTTTTCTTCTACCAAGTACATTCATTTTTAAAGGGAAATTATTCACGATAAGTAATAATAAAAAATACAAAACTTTTATTTTTAATCATTTTTAAGAAAATTGGAACCAGTAGTTACCTTAAAAGAAAATATTTTTCTAAATCTTCCATGTTTTATATATTGTTCAGTTATTTCAAACTCATCATAATCTCTATATTTATATTTATATATTTTATAACTTTCCGGAGTTTTTTTTTCATTTCGTACACAGATAACATCAAAAGAATGCACTGTTTTTCCGCTTTCTTTTTCTTTAAATTCATATGAATCAACTCCGTCTATTTTAGTATTATATACGTTGAATTTTTTTTAAGACTTCTTCGTTAAAAATTTCTCCTACGTTCATTTTTAATTTTTTTATTTTTATTATAAAAAAATGGATGTAGATGCCGATATTAATCGTAGGCTCGTTAAGCTTAGAGAAAATGATGATGCTGATGAAGCTTATTTTGTGACTTCAGTAAACGAGGCTCAAGCTAGATTCACAAAAATACAAGATGATCTTAACGATGAGGTAATAAAAAAAGAAAAAGAACTTGAGGAACTAAGAAAAGATGAAAGATATTTTGCAGATGCATACCCAAAAAATCAATTACCTAAGGCAGCGCGAAATATTGGTGACAACTTTGATATACGTGATGACATAAAAAAACCAATTATTCCGGAGGAAATTTTTAATAAAATGATGGATAAAATAAAAAAAACTTGAAGAAGAAAATTTTAATTTAAATAGTCAAATAAAAAATATAAACGAAGATATAAAAGAAAAAGAAAAGAAATTAAAAAGAGCCAAAGAAGATAATGATGAAGAAGATGAAGAAACATTTAAAGCGGAATTAAAATCTTTAAAATATGAAGAAAGAGTATTATTAGAAAATAGTAAAATTAATAGAGATAAATTACGTAGTGCAAAAAATGAATTAAATGATGAAATAAATAATAAATTAAAAACAAATATTACTTTAGGTGAAAGAATTAAAACATTATTTAAAGAAAAAGGAGTAACAATATTTAGTATTTTAACAGCTTTTGGAATGGTTGTTACTTTTATTGTTGAAAAAATTTTTCCTTTTGAAAGTAAAACTATTCCACAACCCACACCTCCAACACCCCCGAGTCCCCCATCCCCAACACCCCCGGATCCACCTTCCCCAACACCTCCAAGTCCTCCTGAACCAGAACCATCAGATTTAAAAGAATGGATAAAAAAACAATTGAAAAATTTAGGTAAATTACTTGCTAAACTTGCTGGGAAAGCTGCTTCTGCGTTACCAGGTATTATTGGTACAATAGTTTCCTGGTTATTAAAAACAACTGGAGACGTAGTTAATTGGGTCGCAAATAATTTAATTGTATTTTTTCTTTTTGTTGTTGGGATAATTTATACTTCTGCTACAGAATATTTAAAATAAAATTGTTTTTCCTTAAATAATTTCTAATTCACATTGAATAGGATAACTATTTTTTATTTTTTTATCATCTTCGTTTCTAATTTCTAATTTTAATTCATTTAAATAACCATTTACTAAACGTTTATTTCTAGGATGTTCAAAATTTATTGTTATTAAATCTCCAAAATCATTGCTCGTAATTGGTATAACGGCTAATAATGTGCTTGGTTCTCCGTCAAAATAATTATAATAAGTGTTAACTTGTTCTAAATGTAAATATAATGATTTATAAATAGCAAAATCTACTGGTTTATCTCCATAATGATTTTCATTAGGAGTAAATATTTTCGTTTTATTAAATCCTAACATATTTCTTAAACTTTTACTTATTTTTAATTCAACAGGAGTGGTTAATAAAGCAATATTATTTGTTTCATTTACTGTCAATTCAATATTTTCTTTTAAAAATTCATTTGCTATTTCATCAAAATTATAATAACCATCATTAATATTTATGGGTTTTTCTCCAGTTTTTTTTATTTGTACGTTTGAAATGTTATCCCAACCTACACAATATGATATAGATGTTAAACCCGCACATTTATTTCCCTCTCTATTTTCAATATTTGGTTGTAATTTTATTATTTTATCAATATTTGAAAAAGTATAGTATGTCTTAAAAGAAGTTTGTTCCATTTTTATTGGTAAAAAATGGAGAAAGAATTTAAGTATAATCCTCATATATCGTATAACCCTCATATTAAATATTCTGAAAAAGATATAATTCTAAATCAACAAAAAATATTTGTAAATCAAAAAGAAAACTTTAAAACAACTTTCCCTGATTTATTTCAAAATTATCAAAACCCTCCATTAAATAAAATAGAACCATGGAATACATGGGTGCATTCATCATTTGATTGGTGGCAATGTCAATTAAACTTTGCAGTGTGGTGTTCCAGTACAGGATGTGGTGTTTCTTATGATCATATAAAAAATACTTCAAATTTAACTCGTTCAATGTATACATTTCATTTATATTATTGTACTGTTAGAATCTTAAAAGAACTTAAATCACCTTTACCAACTGATTCTTCTTTTTGTTTTTATAAAAACCCATATGATAGATCTGCGTATCAAAAAATATGTAATGAGTTTCACGTTTCTCCTCATACAGATTGGAGACAAAAGTAGAAACATCTCGTCATGGATTAGGAGTTTTTACTGATTACATTGATAAAAAAAGTGGTTTACCAATACTTCCTTTTAAACGTAGCAAAGATATAGTTGATGATTGTGTAACATATTTTTTAACTAGATCAGAAGGTAAAGTTAAACATACTGTAGATATAAGTATGGCTTGGACTACTTTTATTTTAGATAAATCTGAAGGATTTACAAAAGCAGGAGTAGAAAGAATTAATGAAAGCATAAGAACTTTTGTATGGTCTTTATTAGTATCACAATCTCAAACAAAAGTAGATATTTTAGAAACAGGTACAGGTTTTGATGCTCAAAAGCAGTTCTTAGCAAACGTTCAAGACGCGATTAATAGTCCTATAGACTTACCATCCCAAATTTCACATTATGAACGTGTTCTAAAATATGCTAGGAGCAAAGTAAATTATGTTTATGGTATTGGATTATATATGTCTCCAAATGATATGAGGTTACAAATTGGAAGTATTGTTGGATATAATAATAAAATTATTATAGCTACGAAAGAACAAAAATTAGGTTTAAACGATGAAATAAATAATATTCACGTAGAACATGTTTCTTATTCTTCAAGTAAATTAAATGGTACAAAAACAAAAAAATATTTACCAGAATTAAGCGTAAATCTAAATAATACAAATGAAGAAAAAGTAAATAAAGAACACGTAGAACACGAAGAAAATAAACAAGCAATAATATTTGGAAGTATTTTATTAGGTATTGTAGGACTATTTATTTATAAGATTTATTAAATTGTAATTGTTTTAGTGTTTTTACCTAACATTTTTTAAGTATTTACATAAAATTTTTAAGTAATTACCTAACATTTTTAAGGGTTATTTTACACGTAGTTTTAGTATTACTTAGTTTTTTCTTAAGTATTTCTTAAGTTTTTTTAAGTATTTCTTAAGTATTTCTTAAGTATTGCTTAAGTATTGCTTAAGTATTGCTTAAGTATTACTTATTTTTTTCTTAAGTATTGCTAGTATTACTTAAGTATTGCTTAAGTATTTCTTAAGTATTGCTTAAGTATTTCTTAAGTTAATCTTTGGTTTTTTTATATTTTACAAATTTTACCTTCTGGCATTTTTTATATTTTTTTTAAAATAAATAAAATTAATTATATTTTTTTTTAGTTTTAGTATAGTAAAATTAAGAAAATTTTTTTAGTATTTTTTTCAATGTTATGTAATTTTTTTCTTGTTTTAGGGTATGTGGAATTCGAGTATTTCGAGGTGGTTTTGATGGTTTTTTATAAAAATTTTTGGATTTTTAGATCATTTAGTAGTATTTTGTAATAGGGGTGTAATGAAAATTTATAGGGTGTGGGGTACCATCAATGTAGTATAATACTGACATCTTACCCCGAATCTACTGGAAACTGGTACCTGACGTCAGTTGAGCGTAATCTAGGAATTCTCCTATTTATTTTCTTGACCTAAAATAAATTGGTTGGAAATGACCGGCCTGGGATAAAATGTTGATTTATGACATGTTCGGCATTTTTCAAATCATAAATACCTTTCATATGTTGATTGAAGAATTTATTCCCTTTGCCCTCATACAGCGGGACGCCATTTTTACCCCGTTTGACCTCTTTGACCCGCCATTCTAATGCCCGGAACGTTCCGGAAACGGATTTTTGGAAGAACGTTTATAGGCAATCGTTTTATTATTTTCGTTCTCATATTAATAAGGACATAAAAATACTGAAGATAATCTCTTGATATCTGCTTTTAGTTTTTTTTTTCTTTATTTTCATCATTTTTATGAAATTAATCTAGGATTCAAAGGAATTCTTTCCCGAACAAAAAAGAATGAATAAATCGTGCAAGCAGAATAATGTTTATAATATTGTATTTCTAAACCATCTCTGTTACCGTAATTTCCGAGAGATGTGAATATGTATATATATTTTTTAATTTGTGTGACTACCTGCATGAGGTGATTGTATATTGTAACAGTCGTAAAACATTCTGTCTGTGTATATTTCACTGTCGTCTCAATATACGCGCGTGTCACTCTCCCCGGGACAGAGCTGTCGGCTTACACAAATTACAAAATTACGCCTTACTATACATGTATGTTATCAGTTTGGGGTGATCAAATAGGTATGAAAATAAAATATAAAGAATTCCCCATTTGAAGTTTTTATCCGGGTACAATTTCAAAATCAAATTCAAGATTTCATCTCGGTAACTATACGGAATATACAAGGAACAAACTGACACATTTTGTTCAACATAACAAGGAATTTATCCTACTTTCTTGGATCTACTGTCCATTGAAGCTAAAGTTTAATCTACATTTAACTAGTCCCAGATTGAAATTGTGTTTATTGATAATAAAGATATATGTATTCGGGTTAATAAATTGACTTTTTTAATTCCATTTATGTTAAAAATTCTGTTTCTTGACTATGTGTCAGTCTTATCAGAAGCAGAGACATATAAAACCATTTTATATGTCTCTGTCAGAAGTAAGGGGAACTTGTGTAAGCAAGTCCTAGTGCATACCTTCCATTTTATTATGTTGGTGATATACTAGTGTACTTTATTCCGTAACATACTCGCGGCTTAAATAATGTATTCCGGAAAGATTATTTGTCGTGAAATAAATACACTGTTACACTCTTGCCTTATAGGTTTGAAACAAGATAGTTAAAATGCTTGATGTATTCTTGATGCATTTGAAAGCGGATAGAACAGAAAATATAA
>MJUU01071051.1:2313-67397 GCA_002080025.1 Modiolus philippinarum
ATGCGAACATAGACCAAAAATCACCAATTTCAGGGAAAATTTGTTGGGGTAGGGGTAAGATTTTCGGTATTTAGAGTCACATATAACACTCCTTGTTTTTCTAAACAATGTTTAAAGACAATTTATGTATTGCTTAGGACAATTAAATGGCATATCTGCAGATATATTCTACACATTTGACATATATTGCGATTTAACGATGAAATACGGACAAATCTGAAATGTTGAAAATTCCCATTTTTCATCAATTTTGGGAGAAATATTGAGTTTTAGTCGACAAATGGCTGGTGAAATACCACATTCTGATGTAATTCATGCATTATTGTCATATACAACACATGTTTTGCGTGTTCTGGTCATTTTTATGTGAACATAGACAAAAAATTGACAATTTCAGGGAAAATTTGTGGGGTAGGAGTAATATTTTCTGTAATCAGAGTCACATTTAACACTACTTGTCCTTCTTAGCAATGTTTTAAGACACCAAATGTGTCGCTCGGTACAATTAAATGGCATTGTTGCAGAAATATCCTCCAGATTTGGCATATATAACGATATAGCAGTGGACTTTGGGCAATTCTGATATGTTGAAAATTCCAATTTTTTACCAATTTCGGGCAAAATATTGAGTTTAAGTCAACAAATGGCTGTTAAAATATAAAATAATAATATAATTTATGCAACATTGTCTTATACAACACACATTTTGCGTCTTCTGGTTATTTTTATGCGAAAATAGATAAAAATTGACAATTTTAGAGTAAATTTGTTGGGGTAGGGGTAAGTTTTATTGATATATGATGTATATATTACCTAAAAACGGCCATTATTTGGTATAGTTGTAAAGCAAATATAATAAGCTTTCATTTGATACCTATTTTAAATGATATTTGTTTACTAAAAACAAATATTAGGCAAAAGAAAGACAAAACTTATTCAAAAACGAAATTATTCAAAGGTCCCCTGTATTCGGTATATTTGAAAATAAATTTTTGGTCATTTAAAATATTTTAACATTGTCTTAACATGTTTTATATTGAAGAAAATAGATTGAAAAGCTAAAAACAATTTTCAGAATCGGGAATTTTTTTTAGATGCACTGCGGGTTCTCTAGATCATCAAACTTACGCAATTTCAATGAAAATATCAGTTTTTTCGTCAATATTTCACTGGGGTAGGGGTACGTTTAATTGCGCTTTTGAACGTATTGGGCATGGAAATTGTAAGATACAGATAAAGAATGAATTTGGTTCCGGTCGGTTGATTTTTGTACAGAGTTATGGCCCTTTGACTTAGTGAAATTTTGAAAATATAGGTTCCCGGGTTTTTTTTTACTTTAACCGCTTGACATATTAATTTCATATTTGGTATGTGAGTATATCTAGGTGAGATACAAATCAAGTTGGAATTTGGTTCCGGTTGGTTGATTTCGTACAGAGTTATGGCCCTTGGGCTTCGTGAAATTTGATTTGATATTTGTTAATTGTTACATCTTGGTAAGGCACATATTCTGTTTGATTTTTTTCAATCAAACTTTTGTTGTGGTCCAACAATGCTTTAAAGTTCGAGTTGACAGTGGACGGGCGTATCATGCTCTAATGGTGCAGCAGTTTATTAGCTATGAAAAAAGCCAAAAATCAAACAAAATATTTTAAATATGAGGTGCTCCTCCACATTATGTCACAAATACTTTGCTAAAGTTTCTTGAAAATCTATTCAGATGTTCAGAAAAGTAACGGATAAGATAGGTACTCATTTGTAATGTATAATTGGCAAGTCCATGACTTGCTAAGAGAAACCCCAAAATCAATTAAATCAAATAGGAGGGGCACATCTACAGTATTTCACAAAGATTATGCTTAGGTGTAACGGACGAATGGATAACCCTTTAACTATACACCCCAAGTTTGAAGAGGGGGTAAAAAATACTTTTGCTTTTTAAAACATTTAAATGATCTATATATAACAATATATAACAATATATATCCATTCAATTCACCAAAATAAATTTTAACCAAGGCAATATATAGCAATATCAGAAGTCCATTATTACTAAAAATAGACTTCTGGCAATATATAATAAAATGCAATAATTTCAAGTCGATCAGAAAAAAATCTGAGTTTTTGTTGTTTCCGTATTAAAATTCATTAATGATCGACGACATTGGATTTAAAATACAGGTTTGATGGATATCTCCAACTCCATTTATTTATAAACTTACTTCCTTAGTTTATAAACCAATCCTTAATTCCGGCCAAAACTCAAAATTAAACGTACACAACGAACCTGTTACATGTTATTTCTATTCATCAAAGGTTAATACTTTGCAAATTGGTGGGAAACAATTATATAATTATTGAAGATATGGAGATATGAGTTTTTCCTGGTAAAACGCATAAATTTGTGTTTGTTTGACAGAAACACATAAATTGCTAAAGATAATTATAACTGTTATTGATGAAAAATATAATAAATGTCATAATATTATGTTTCATAGAAACCCGAAAACAAATTAAATGAGCAATGATGCAACATACAGATGTCAAGCTGTCGTTGCAGGCGACCAATTATTGCAGAATGGAATTATGTGCCGATAAATAACTTCCACCGAGTTGGTTGCAAAAATACTCTTAACAACAATAAATTCTAAATGAAATGCTTCCTATATTGAAACACATGTATATTGAGAGGTAATTACTAATGCGTATCGTTAACATTTGATAATATTGCCTTAAAACTTATCTATATCAAATTGAACGAATGGTGAAAATGAATGGAACAATTATACCAGTTTCAATGAATTCTTTTTTCCTTTGTGGCGCTGATGGAAACAAAGCAAAACGTGTGGTCATTTAGATATTTCATTAGTTTTATGATAACTGGTTTATGGACCAAATAGGAATTTTATTAATATGACTTTATGTTAAGGCAAAAGAACTAATGAAGCCTACTGAATTGAACAAAGAAGTAATACGCAAATAGCAAAATGACAAAATTTAATAATTTTAATATCATGTTATTTGAAATGTGACGACAGAAACATTTTTCACATTCAAGAAAAACAGATATAGATCAGAAAAAAAAATATTAAACGTAATTTATGTAGCAGTGTCATCAAAACCATGATTGAAAGGGTAAATAATATCAGAAATTTATTCTTAAGTTCAAAACCAAACCTTTAATTACCACACGTGAAACGAGATAAACATGCACCTATTTATCAAACGACATTGTGCAAAATGAAACAACGGGAGTGGAATAACGAAGGAAAAGATGAAGTGCATGATGATTAGAAAAATCAAAGTCCATAGAGGTGCAACGGGAACACAGAAAAGCTAATACAAAACAAGGACGTGAGACGGCCACAAGGTACAGAAATGGAAAGACGACATCGACATTGTAAGTTTTGTTCTCTGTGTTGATTATTTTTTCCTGATATACAAAATTATAACAGAAGACTTAATTTAAAAACACATATTTTTTTGGAACTATTAGCCTTTATTTTAGTATGGTTAGTGAGACCGAACGGTCAGTTTAAAAAAGACAATGACCATTTCGGAAACATGAATAACGTCATCCAATAAGTTTTGCACAGAAAAAAATAATAAGGAATCACAAGTGGGATCAGTTACGCCGTTAGAGAAAAAATCTTTCTTCTTACACAACACATGTCAATTTCGGTAAAAGTTTTAAAATCCATACCGTGGAGGAAAAACCAAAAAGTTGTCAAAAAGAAAGACACGTTGTCTGCCGTCCAAAGATCCTAATGTTGACAGTAAAACTTCTGCAGAGATGGCGTCAAGTTATGTGTAACATACCCTTGTTTAAGTTGCTGTTAGCTACTGTATCAGATGTGGCGCTATTGAGTCACTATATAGACCAAAGAAGCATATATATTAATAGTTGGGGAAAACAACATGTATACATAGATGTGTTATTTTAACCACAAGTATCATAAAATGCATGTGTAAGCTGCATATGCTATAGATAAATTATGTCATCTGCGTTCAAACAATGGTGACATATAGGTATCACTATCTTTCATCTTGTTTCTGCCGTTGTCATCGACGTCATCGTTACAAACAAATTTCTGTCACATTTTCCTCTGGGAACACGTACCCTAGACTTCTGGAATATGGCATGTAGTATCAATAGGGGTACTTTTATATAAGTGGGTGCGGGATATCTTGCTATACACACTTCCTGTTTGATAGACTATTTTTCGCCTCTTAAAAAATTCTGTCACGTTTTTTCTCAGAAACCACATATCTCATCCCTCTGCTATTCATCATTAGATATTAATATGGGGACCTTTACCTTGTAGTTTGAGATCTCTCGCATGCTTACTTTCTTTTTAGAGTAAGTTTTTTTCGAGTCTTGAAACTTTCTGCTACATTTTACTCTTTAGCAACATATTCCAGACTTCCGTACTTTGGCATGGAATATCAGTATGAGAGCCATTTACTATGGTTAGAGAGTTTAGGATCGTTCTGTTGAAGGGACAACTTAATCTCAAAAGATTAAATGACAAATATGGATCCTACAAAGGGTTACCTACAAATAAAACTAAATGGCTACTTCTGATGTCAAAAAAGATCATTATATTACACTTGATTAACATAAAGCACATTTAAAATACACAACTTTCAGAAACAACGACAGTAGAATACCGAAGGAACAAGGGAAGCGATGACTACAAAAATCGAAGTCCAAAGACATGGCAAAAACGGTAACAGATATAAAGAAAGACAAAACAAGGACGCGAGACAGCTACAATGCACGGAAATTACGATGACACATGCGACACATGTCTTCCCTGGAAGACTTACCGCTTAGTATAAATACTGCAAAATGTAGTAGAGTCAAGTGAAATAACCAAAACATCCAATGTCACCTAAAGTTACTTTACTTATGCGAATGCTCGAACCGGATAAGGCAAGCAATCGTAAAACCATATGTAAGCTAAAGAAGTTGACTAAAGATCTCCGTTATTTCTTCATCTCATAAAAAAGTCTGTGAACAATTATTTGCTGAAAGATTTGAGAATGGGAAAGACATAACATAGATGCATTGCTGCATTACTTTGATTACAGTATGTACTAGTGGTCTTCGCTGATACATAACTATTGTGGTTCCAATGTGTATACAATTAATTCCATTATTGGATTTTTATTGTTCCACTGTAGCCATGGTTTGATTGTTATGTAATACAATATCATAATTNTAAGACTGTCCGATATCGATTTCTTAATGGAGCACCTAACCAATTCTCTATTCATATCCAAGAAATATCGAAGAAGTTAATTAAAGAATGACTGCTTTATGACAACACTCCGACAGACAGAATATATTTTCCCAGGATTATTAGATATTAGATAAGGAATGACAACATAGTCTACAAATAATGGTATTATCGTAAAATTGACTATTTGTTTATGCGTTTTATATGTATTTATCAGAACATATACGATGTAAATAAAAAGCAATATTGTCTAACATGTCCGTCAATGTTTTTCAAGACAACGGCAATAAAATACCGAAGGAAAAAAGCACAAGATTACATAAATCAAAGTCCACAGACAAGGCAAAAGACTATTGAAAAGTTGAAATTGTTTTTCTTTTTGAGTTTCTTAAGGAGAAAATATAATAAATACTCATCTTAACATCTTGCTGCTGTCCGTCATTCTGAAGTCAACACAAAGTCGAAAACAAATGGAACGAAAACTAACTATGAAAGGGCCTCATCCTTAATCATTTTCAAAAATGAATGAATACGGAGTAAATGTGCATCAGACAAATCTTCTACAATTAAATTGTAAAACCAAGAATTGAACAATGTCTTTACCGTTGTTCCTCATTTGAAGTCACCGTGAGACCTTTCTTGTCAAAAGCGTGCTGTACCACTGAAGACCATTGTTAGTGTTGTGTTTGTACCGTACACGATGTCCTAGATCTATCTATTCATTTCCTTTTTCATTTGTATGGGAATGTGATAATTATAATGATTCATGTTTTTAGGTGACAATTGTGTACAATGTTCCAATAGTGGATGTAGCCTTACTGCAAAATTATACACCTGATACATAAGAAACTGCAACTCCCTGAAAATAAATATTCTGGCTGCCATGCAGATTCCACTTTTTCACAGGAAAATAAATACCCGCAATCTTGCTTAAAGATAAATTTCTGACCTTCAAATTTGTTTCAACAATATTTGCCAGCCCACCTCGCAATCAAATGGTTGTCTGCTGAAGTGGGTATGCACACATTGTGATTGTTTTAGGAGGTTTAATATTTGCCAGGGTCCCCTTTCAATCAGACGGTTGTCTCCTGAAGTTGTCGCCATTTTGTCAAACTCGTGTTGTACCTCTGTAGACCAATGTGTTCATTATATGCAGATGGGTGCAGACGCACTAAGTTAAAAAAAGTGCACTAAAAGTGTTGTTCCATTGCTTGGTTTAAAAATGTATTTGTAGAGATTTTATCTCATTTGCAGGTACTCCATATCCCTTCATTGTTAATTGAAATTCACTTTTGAAGTGTACTTGGCGTTGTCTTAGCTGTTGCGAAGTTCACTTATTTTGGAATAGGTAGCTATTCCATGACAGGTATTATCGCGTTCACTAGTGAACTGCAAGTGCAACGATCCCCTTTCCCTCTCGCTTAAAAGACAAATCCTGCTTTCCGCTTATACCGTTTGATACCTTGATTTGTGATTTTGAAATATACACGCAGTTATATATATATATATATATATATCATATCCTTTCAAGGAAGTTTTATATGTTGCGATATTGTTTTTCATCCATCTTTGCATAAATTTGTTTGTAAAGTCAGGTTTTGTATTGTGCGGCTTACATCAAATCTTTACAAAATTATTCATTTTATCTAGATATTTTGCTTTATCATATCCTTTCGAAGAAGTTCTATGTGTTATGATATAGCTTTTCATCAATTTTTACATAAATGTATTTGAAAAGTCCGGATTTTTTATTTTGCTGTTTGAACTCAATCTTTACAAATGACCAATATAATTCATTTTTTTCTAAATATTTTACTTTATCATATCCTTTCGAAGAAATTTTATATGTTGCAATATTGCTTTTCATCAATCTTTACATAAATATGGTGGAAAAGTCAGGTTTTTTATTGTGCAGTTTACACTAAATCTTTGAAATGACCAACATAATCCATTTTTCTACATATTTTGCATTATCATATACTTTCGAAGAAGTTTTTTATATTTCGGTAAGCTTTTAGGAATCTTTGGGTGAATATGTTTCAAAAGTCAGGTTTTTTTATTTTGCAGTTTAAACTCAATCTTTACAAATGACCAAAATAATTCATGTTTTCTAAATATTTTACTATATCATATACTTTCTAAGAAGTTTTATGTGTTGCGACATTGCTTTTTACCAATCTTTAAATAAATGTTTGAAAAGTCAGGTTTTTTATTTTGCGGTTTAAACTGACCAAAATACTAGTAGTTCATTTTTTCTAAATATTTTGCTTGATCATATCCCTTGAAAGAATTTTTGTATGGTGCAAATTGCTTTTGAAAAGTCAGGTTTTTTAATGTGCGGTTTAAACTCAATCTTTACAAATGACCAAAATATTTCATGTTTTCTACATATTTTACTTCATCATATCCTTTCGAAGTGGTTTTATAAGATGTGATAAGGCTTTTATGAATCTTTACATAAATATGTTTGAAATTTCAGGGTTTTTTTGTGCAGTTTAAACTCGATAATTATAACAAATGACCAAAATATTTGTATTTTTTTCAAATATTTTACTTTATCATATCCTTTCAAAGAAGTTTGATCTGTCGCAATATAGCTTTTGATTAATTTTTCCATAAATATAAACTTGCATTTGTGTTTATTTACTCCGTTTATTTTTCATGCCTGTCGTATATTTCATTTGCGTTACATTGAACACATGAACTATATAAAAAAGATAACGTTCACACGCCATTTGTACTTAAGTCATGTTTATGTATTTCTGTCAGATTTTTTGATTTCTCTGGTTTTATCTATTTAAATGCTGTATAACTTTTTTCAATTATTTCATTCTATACATCTTTTGAGGCATCCTGACAAAATGTTATTCAATTGGTGTTATTTTGTCACTTTCTTTATTAGATAAACATTGCTCATGTTAAACCCATGAAAAATAAAGAGGAGTTCAGGTTCCCGCCATTATTTGAAAAACATGTATCTAGAAAAAAACACCGGTAACCTATCAATTTTGTGGCTTAAATTACTTCTTTTTCAATTTTCTAACAAAAAAAAACAACAAAAAAAAAAACATTTAATTGAAACCCTTGTGATTTTTAAATTTGACAAGCTAACATCCTTAAGTAATTTGTAATAATTTTTGCTATTTAGCAAGAGACGGGTTATTTCAAACATATTTCCATGTATTTGAAAAAAAAAATCACGACCGTTTTAATCTAAACTGGGACTAGTATTATCAGTCCCAGATCTAAAACTGCAGAAATTTTAAAGTGAACTTGGTCCAACTACGATCACGTGTTTTAAAACTACCAATCGCTTTATAAAATGTAAAACAGTGACAATGTGTATCGCAAAAAACTCCTGCAACCGCGCCTGCTTTTTGAGTGCACTTGAAAACGGTCACGGGTCAGCTTTTGGCTGTCGCGGAATCACTTTTAAGTGAACTCGAAGTGCACTTAAGGAACGCTTTTCGAGTGCACTCGGAAGGAATGTTGCATCAGCATTCATCTGTATAATATACCAGTAATACCCCCTTCACATACACGAATGTTTCTTACGAATCGTTACGAATGATCAATTCGTAGTCGTTCGCATGCATCCGTATCTAACTCGCCGATATTCGTAAATAACTCGTAGACATCCGCAGATATTCGTATAGATTCGTGTAAGGACATGGAAATCTTTTGACATGTTAAAAAATTTTACATGAATGTCCACGAATCTTTATCGATTTTTTCATCCGTAAATTGCTCGCAAACCAGTCTTAACAATTCGTAGGTCATCGTTAACCGATCGAAATTAATCGTAAAGCATTCGTAATAAATTGTGGACAATATAGTTCTTAAAATGTTTTACGATTTATTTACGAATAATTGTTAGTAGCTTACGGTCTATTTGCGATTGATTTACGGATAAACACGCATGCATGCGATCATTGTGAGAATATATTCGGTTACTTTACGAAAATATATGAATACTTTGAGAGAGATTTCAAAATAAATGCGATTATTTTACGAATGGACCGACACTCCAATCTGAGTTGTGTCCCGATTCTAAAATAGGATAGAAAATTTATGATGATATCAATTTTCCCTTTTTCCCTCTGTGGTTGTAAAAGATAAAGTCAATGAATGTTTTGTACAAAATAAAGTTTATTTTGAGGTAGGACATAACTCGTCGCCTTAAATATATATTCTAAGACTAGAAGAAAAATTGCTGTCGTTTATGAAAAACTCGTAACTAAATCTCATATATTTGTAAAAACTCGTTAAGTTATTGTAAATAATTTGCTAATTATCCGTAAAAGCTAGGATCAAATAGCGAAATTCTTTTTGTGCTCGCAAGAATTCTTACATGACTCATATCCATTTGTATGTCGTTCACACTTATTCGTAAAGATTCGTAAATTTTTATCGTAACTGCATCGCGTTCATTCTTAGTAAATCGTTAAGTGGTCGTTCATACTCGCAACTCATCGTCAAGAAATCGCAACTCGCTAGTAAATGTGTTCTAATCGAAAGCATTCGTGTTAATTTTACGAATCTTGAAAATTTTAAAGTTTCGTAAGGATTCGTAAGAAAAATTCGTGTATGTAAAGGGGGCATAACGACTTATATTGTTGTTTTTTGATTGATAAAAAAATCGATTTGCCTAAAAGCAGCATAAAAAGGAGGAAAATCTTACAATTCTTACATTGTGTTCTTCACTTTTTTGTTAACATCGCAAGGTACTTTTTGTAAAAGGTTAAAATTGTGATCGCAGTTTGATATCGTTACAATTGATATTGATGTCCATAGGGTCGCTCAAGGTATCGGCCATTTCCGACTGAAAGAAAGAATAACTACATTTTTTTAAAATTCAAACACAAGAGATCACAGGAAACACCTACAGTTGCCGTAATTGACAATCGCATGCGACAATCACAAGGGATGTATATTTTTTTGTACTATATGTATTTTATCGAAAAGTGCACGTATCGTAATTGGATGGAAAACATAGGCAAAGGAATACTGAAAAAAAAGCAAAAGAGGGGGAACATCTAAAAATAAAAATATTTTTTGAAAAATGTAATATTTAGGCAGCGTTATCGAATCAATTATTATATAACGCGCTGCTCTGAAATACTCGACTTCATATTGTATATTTACCACATCTTTATCTGGTATTGATTTTTATACATTTTGAAAACGGCATTCAAGTAAATAAAAAAGAGTAACAACCTTTGATACCCACGCCCTTTTATTATTATTTTTTCATTATATTTTGTTTTTCAATTATTTTTAGTTTTTTGTTAAATTTAGAAATTTCTACTTCTAGGAGACTGTAATCTTTAAAATGGGGCCTGTGAAAAGTACTTTACAAAATGACTCCACACTATGGAGTATCTCTCTTATGCAAAGCACTGTCCTTGGCTGATTTTGGCTTTACATTAAGATCATATTGGTTATTTGTTTTCTTTCAGTTTTTGAACATCTTTGAGTTTATTGTTTTCCAAACGTTTAGATTTTATCTACACTGAAGAGACATAAGTTATCGAAATGCGCATATGCAGAAAATAAATTCACTGCAACTTCGGTATTTAGTTATTTATAACAAGTTTTAATTCAAAAGAACCATTGATGTTAACTTTATGATAAACGAGTTGATATCTACACAATAAATCTTTTATTCGATGCGACATTAAATAACAAACACTTTTTCCTGGAAAGAAAGAAAAGGAACTAAAATTTGACATTAAGTTTTAGAAAATGTAGATTTCAGAAGAGTAACCCCTTTCAGTTTTATTAGAGAAGAAAAGTAAGTGAGAACCAAACCGTCACTCATAAGAACGCACAATCGATGCACAACTATACCTTCGAGCAATTCAAACTTTAAGAATTCAATTTGACGTAATTAAATAGAAAATTCAAGTACACAATTTAGCGAAAGAAAATCTAATCATTTTCTTGTTTAAAATTTTCTTTTGTACTGAAGAGAGTTCTCTTAGTATTCCATTTTCCAAACGTGAACTCAATTTGTTACAGGAAATAATTCAGTTCGCCATTCAATAGGTTCTTAATCTAATTTTTGATATTGCAGAGACTCTGATTGTCTGATCAACCCACATGGAATCACTTCATCTTTAAATACGTTCTACACCAAATTAAAAAGCATACGGTGCTGTTTGTTTGACACTACAATTTTTGTCTTTTTATGATTGTAATGAATATATTTAAAATATACATGACTGAAGGTAGTAAAAATCAAATTATTATACCCCAACCAAAGAAAATGTTTGTGTAATAGAAGTTTGATATCAAAGAGGCTTACTATTGACCGTTGGTACACATACTAGTTATATTAAACAACAAGAAATTACAGTTCTTTGTCGACTCCTCAGCACTAGTGTGAATTCACACATGGAAAAAAATTCACATATGGAAGACAAAAATGGTACTATTTCATAAATCATATCTGATTTTCTTTTAATAATCGTATCGCTTTCCCCAGATTAATATTATCTGTTTCCCGTGTGTATTTACTAATAAAACTCGTTTTTGTTTTATGAAATATTCTAGTCGTTTATTTTGAAGTCAAATTATAGATGTGAGATTCTATTGTTGCAGAGATTGCAAAGTGTTGTGCTTATTTGTACATCTCGTGCGTATGTAAGTTTTATATTTTGGTGACATTCTATTTCTTAAAGGTATATATTGATATTTCTTAGAATAATATCGGTGTCCACTGTTCATGTTTTTTTATTACGTGACATCGTACGCATGAATACCTTAAATGCATGCACCAATGGCCATTTGAATTATTCCTTTCATTTGAGATTTTAGTTATCATTAGGACGTGTGTTATAGGGTGCTCGAAAATCAAATGTTTCCAGAGAATGTATTTAAGAAAATAAAGGGTTTAAGACTTTGGTAAAATTTGTAATAAATCTTCCGATTTCTAAAGTATCCACATGTTATTTGTGTATGATATATGTCCTTATTATAGTACATTGGATAATATACGAAAACATCTATTTCTTTACATACAGATTTCAAGTGATACATTTTTAATCAAACTAACGAAGCATGACAAGTTATGTTATCTTTTAACGCCAAAACAATATCAAGTAAGTGTTTTCGGTATAACTCCCCACGGAAGCCCGTAAGTGGAGGCCTTATTTTGAACTTGTGATAACATCTTATTTAAGTTGTTAACACAACTTAATAACTTGTTATCCGACTTAACTAACTTGTGATAACAACTTAACCAACTTGTTAACACAACTTAATAACCTGTTATCATAACTTAACTAACTTGTGATAACAACTTAGCTTATTTGTATTAGCAACCTAGCTAACTTGTTATGATAATTTAATAACTTGTTATAACAACTAAGCTTATTTGTTATAACAACTTAGCTAACTTGTTATAACAACTCAATAATTTTTTATAGCAACCAAGCTAATTTGTGATAACAAATTGTTTATCTTGTTAAAATAGCTTACCAACAACGTAGCTAACTTGTGATAACAACTAAGCAACAAATATACAACCACTGAGATGGTGCTGCTTTGCATTAATATTCGTATGTGTGTCGAGTATTGGCGTCCCCCATAAAAAGAAATACTCAAATCAGGTTTTAGAACTACAAATGGATAGAATCAGTCGTTTTTGCATTTATTTATGTTGGGATTACGTTATGTATACATGTTGCTTACAGTCTACGCGATGTGTTTTGGTGTGCTTAAATTATTTTCTGTGGTATTTTTCCATTTTGGATCTATCTCACTTAACCCTGTTAATTTTATCATGCTTCGGAATTCAGTTGTTCTATATCATAATCAGAATTTATCAATTAGTTTAATTTTAAGTTCTGTATATGATTTGTTTTTAAATAATGTTCCAATTTTGACAAACGTGTCCTCTCAATTTCTGTTTCTGAGATGACACAGAATCACAACAAATGCGAACTTGATATTATTTGAAAAGTCGATAAAGAACAAAAATCCCAGTTCGTGCTAATGATGATTTTTACAGCCTCCTTACTTTCATCAAGGTGACCTACATTACAAACATTCAAGCCTATTTTGGGATTTCTCAGTAACAAGTTAGTTTAGTTGTAATAACAGTTAACTTAGTTGTTATCACAAATAAGCTAAGTTTTGATAAGTAAAAAATATGACCAACGATATGGTCATCCGTAGCTTGCAAAACATCCAATAAGTCAACTTTACTAATCTGATGTTTACTGCCGGATACCCACACGGAGTTCTTTAATTCAAAATTCTTTGGTCCTGATTTCATTGCTGACCCTGAAGCTGATTTTATTTGAAAACTTGTAATATATAAATTTTTCTAGATTTAACCAAGGAGTTCATGTATTTCCATCATGCAGAGCTCTGTCCTTTGCTGATTTTGGCTTTCCATTTATATCATATATTTGTTCTCTATCAGTTTTTAAAAATCTCTTAATTTATGGTCTTCCAAACGTTTAGGTCTTAAGTTGTCGGGATGGCTATATGCAGAAATTAGATTTACAGTTAGTTCAGTATTGTTATATGAAGTCACACCAGTGGATGTTCCGTTCAATGTTTAGGATTTTCAGTCTGTCGCAATCCTCGATACTGTGGTCCGACAACATGGTACATCGACTTAGGAACAGAAGTGGCTTACTTTGGGATCACTCCTGTGTCCATTTAGACGTTTATGGATTGGTTGCATTAACTTGAATACGCGTCAATATAAAAAAAAATAGCAAAAGTTGACTTATATAGTGTCGTTGACTTTCAGTCCTGACAGAACGAGTTTGAATCCCGATGTTACATTAAAAAATACCATTTCTAATAATAAAACATTTAAAGGTACTCAGGAGTTGTCTTGAACTTACTATGGGGCATGCACAAAGCTCTTTATTTAAGGCTTCATGGTGACTTCAAGATAAAGACCAACAATTAAAGCGTTGTTGTATTGGTTGATTCTACCATTTATCCTGCAATGGTGCTATTTACTAGACGAATACGACCCTACGAATATTTTTTTCGTAGGATATACTGGTAACTGGTCCACGATTTTGAATGGAGAAAAGACAGGGCGACTGGTTTGAAACCTCGAATACTTTGACGTCACAGTGTAAATTCGCTTATGACGTCAGGGATTATACCAAAATGGCCGAAGTTGTTTACTGTCTTCCTGGTCCCGCTTCACTAAGAAAATGCATTTTTAAATATGGTTTAAATAATTGCAGGATAAAAACAATATACGTACATTGTCGGAAATATAAAATTTATTTATACTCGCTGCGAAACAGGCGAGAAATGCTCGGTAAACCTCGCATTTCTACCTGTTTCTAAAGCTCGTCAAATAAATTGTATATTTTTCGACAATGTACATATATTGTATATATATTTGTAGAGACTTTGTTTCATGTGGATTCCATTTCCTTTCATCGTTTATTTAAGGAGTATTTTAAGTTTAATTTGATTAAATGATTAAAAGACACAACAGCCAGACAGTTAAGAAATGCTAAAATAGTTTGTCATATATATCCAATCACAATAAATTGGCGATTAGTAAAGATCTGGCCGTAACATGCAATGGAAAAGATGTAGTTTTTGAACATTTTTGCATTCGTTTAAATAAACATTTCCTCTTTTATATAATTACAATGACCAGTATGGATACGTGTAACTCTATACTCTTAGTTTTGTTTTTTCATTGACTTTCTTGCATGTCCATATCATCCAGTTATTTTCTAGGAGTGTCAAGAAGAATTAGCATTAGAACTTACATTATAATTGCAAAGGAGTCTATTTACAACATTTTCCCAAGAGTAACTTTAAACTTACAATTTCCAATGGAGGTTAATCTTTTATTGGCAGATTTTCTAATAAAAAGTTTTAAGTTACATCTGATAATTACAATGACAAGTAACCTTTTCGAAAGTTCTGTTTATATCTAAAAGTGCATGCATAAATACACCTACAAATACATGTTTCATGTTCATTTACTACATATATCCTTTCCTAAAATATTTAATACGGGAGTTTGTATTTTAATGCAGTGTGGAGTTGGTAAAACAATTCCCCGTGTTTGAGATATATGCTCTTTATTTTTATTAGATATGGTATACGTGTACATGAGATTATATTTCATGTGTACACTGTTTATAAATTTTATCTGAATTTATGTAAATTCTGAAACCTAAGGTTTAACTCCTTCAATCGTAGTTTTGTCCTTAGCCTTATTTGATTCTACTAATTATTCGGATTTCGTTTGGTTTTATGCATTTTAAACATTTTTTGGAAATTATGGATTTCCTATGTTTGGGTTCTAGTGCTGCTGATGACCTTATTATCGAAATGGCCATACAGCTCATTAAAATTTTCACAATTTGAGTTAAAATATGTGTTATGGTCCTATGTCCATTTACTCCATATCCTTTCGTAAAATATGGAACAACGCATTTATTGCTGTACTTCACCTTAAAGTCACCAAATTACAAAATGAGGAATACAGTAGACACCTACAATGGCCGTAAACTACAATCACATGCGAACTGCACTAGAAAAATACTAATGAAGACAAGACATTTCTTTATGTGAATTGTATTTGGTACCAGTCAATAGACCATATATTCTCAAGACAAATTTCGCAAAAGTGGCATTTTCGCAAAAACAGGATTTGTTTTTCTTTTTGTTTTCTGTTTTGTAATTTGTCTGTATTGCCTCTTGTATATGTTTTTGTTATTTCAAACCTCGAATTAATCTCGCACATTACTCATATTTGAGATGTCCCCATAATATTTTTCTAATAATACAACGAGAAAAGAATGAAAACGACACTTGCCGATGAGTGCGACACATACATGTATGTATAAGGCGGCTGTACCGATATCTTCAGCCATGAACAAGAACATAATCCGGGTTGACTTGATATCTTAAGATGGTATAGGTAAACATTCTGCAACATTCGGCTACTTAACAACGTTTGATTGCACTAAATTAAATACACATTATGTAAGTACTGAACAAACTTGAAATGTTCCATCTAAACAGGGCTGCAAGTTGGAAATCGTATATGTTTACATTATCATGAATAAAAATAAAAATTCAACACATACATTGAATTTTTTTATACATAGAAGTTCCGATGAAATCTGTGTTAAAACAGGTGCTCCGATAAAACCCGTGCTAAATAAAGGGTTTTCCGATATTATCTGTCTTAAGACCTATTTCATAAATAGATAGAGCTACAGTCACAGTATTCTCTAGATGTGATTTTTTTTTAATTTAAACGAGTCCCTTACCAAAAGCTGATTCAAGAATATGTTTTAATTTTTTTTCTCCTCCAGATTCTTGTCGCACTGAAGAGACATAAATTGTCGAAATGATCATCCACAGAAACTCTGATTTACAGTAATCTCGATCTCGATAATTGTATTGAATATGTAGTCATTGTATTAATGTGTCCAGTATTAACAATGAAAGTGGGTAATAACAGAATAACGGAAAGCAATTGTCAAGAGCAAAAGTCTAAAAGATAATGTAGGTAGAAAACCACCGGAAAAAATTGCCGACCACAATGCTGTTAACTTGAGACAGGCATTTCAAAAGACATATTGGGCTAAACCATTTTTTCTTTGGCGTTCCAATCCCCCCGTTCCCTTGCGTAGTGTCCGTTGGCAACATAAGAAGAGAAAAAGCATCTGAGACATAAATTGTTAAAACAAATAGTAAAACAATTTTATTGTTTTTCTACATCTTAAAATCACCATGAGGCCTTCAACAACGAGTTTTGCTTCGGTTTTCGTTTGCCGGTGTATTTGCTCATGCCATATCGTTGGGGCCAGTGTGACAGAGTAGTGTATGTATTAACTTTATATGAAAGATCACCATACCTTATCAACTCTGTGTTGTGAGTTACACCCGGCTTTATAAATCACAAAAAAGATGCATACAACTTGCAACAGTATGTCAATTTCCTGCCCAAGGTCGGTGATTCTCTCCTCGTACTCAAACTTCATCCACCACCAAATTAACTGCAACAATATAGCTGGAATACTGCTGAAAGTGGCGTTAAACCCCATAATACATACTTCATAGTAAGTCTGGTTTGAGTAAAGGATCATTTTACCGCGTCTTTGTTCTATTTACAATTAAAAGATATTATTGACCAGTTACTAGTTTGTTCAGAAAAATTCTCCTTGTTTTGATTATTTATCATTTATCATAAGACATTGTGGATGATCTAGGATTCTTTTTTAAATTGGGAAAAATCTAGAATGGCAACATTGCATTTAACTTTACAGACTGGTTTCTTGCACTTCTGTGTTTCTAACAAATGATTTGTACAGAAAAGTTTTATTTGTCTGGAATAATTACAGCATCATATTCTTGATAATGATTTTCCATTAATTTAAAAAGCAAAACCTAATCATTTGAATAAATACATTAGTGATAAGACATGTTCTAGGTCCTCATGGAAATAAATTACAGTTAAAAAACGTAATGATGGCAATTGAAGGCAGGCGCTTTATTTCAAGAACATAATTACTTTGTAAAGAACTCCATTACCGGGTCTGATAACGCTCTAATATACTGTCAAGCGTTAATTTTATCATCTTGTAGATAAATTACATCGATCCAAAACTTCACAAGTTGGAGGCGCATATTAACATTGGTTACGAAAATAACAAAATTCGTTTGCAGTACAACCTTTCTTCTTATTAATCTAGTTTTGACTAGTATATTGAAAGCATAACATTATTACTTTCAGTTTGTTGTGAGACTAGCATATTATCTCACTCGTTACCTTGGGTCAGTTTTTGATGTGGACATAGGAGCATAAACTCGACTCATTGATTACACTTACGACAGAGGTAAAGTTTTGACTGTACTTTTAACTTAGCTAGTTCCATATGTGAAATTAAAGTTCCTCGATTAACATATAATCGCCGTCTGATGCTAGTGAGTTTCAGAATTTATTCTTTGAAAGATTTAAAATGGTCTCAAACAGATAGAAACCGCTTGCTTTAATCAGGGTTATATGTATTTGTTGCATTAGGTTATTGTTTGATATATCTTCTATAGTGTGACAGTGTTTTACCAGCAGTGTGACAGTGTTTTACCAGCAGACTAGGTTCCTAGAGCTAGCCGGCAGTTTAGCGACGAGCACTCTTTGACCCACCTTCTTAAATTACGTTTTGTCATATTTTTTTGTTGTTCAAGATAGTGGTCATAGAGTTAGTTGTCTACCTGTATTGAGTTTTATACGTTTGTTTATTATACCATAGGCAAACGGGATATGAAAAGGGGAAGTTTGGGTACCCATACACCGGTATAACCCTACTGCTAGTTTTTGCTAGTGCCGATACCAAGTCCGGCTATCTCGAGTTCCCATCGTTATTTACGTTTGCCTCTAGTCTGTAATGTGTTTTTTTCTTGTGCTGATCCCCTGTTGATTCTGGCATGCTATTGTAGTTATCGGCCATTGTAGGCGTTTACTGTTATCTTTATTGCATAATTAATCCACATTTAAAAAAATAAGGGAAAGTATGCTACTTTGAAAAACAGGCGTGCAGTGTGCTTGTTTTTTCTTATTGATAATATATTTGTATCATTGAGTTATAGTTAGAATACCAATGAGCAAGGATTTTGCTCCCACTACTCGTAGACTTGTTTTTATTTTCCTATGAGGATGAATTTCTTCAGGCACACGTAAAAGATCATGAAATAAATGAAGCTAGATCCTTCAATCTGATTAATTGTAATATTGATGATGTCCTTTCCATTAATAACGCATCTTTTGTGAAATGGACCCAATCAATATATCCTCCCGAATAAGAGAAACATGTAATGGAAACAACATAAATCACTTGATCTACATCTTTTTTTTATCTTATATCTCGAATGTGACGAAATTGGCCATCACAGTACTAAAATGACTACAAAAGGGAAGATTTTGATTTCCAAATTATTATTTTCCCTAAAATGGACAGTAATATTGCAAATTCTCCTGCTTACGGATTGTATGTTTCACATCACAATCGATTTGTTACGCGAGAGCTAACACAAAATATACAGACTTTTATCTTATCAATAAATGCTTAAAAAAATTCTGTCTCGTACGATCATTAAAAAGTTCCATAGATGTCAGTCCTTTGTGAAAACATTTGAAGTTTTGGTCCAAAGTTTGATCCAAGATTCTTTTTTTCTTTTAATACTGTGATGATCCTTTATTTTAACTGTCTATGACCTTTCAAAAACACTTGCTGTTCAGTTGCTACAAGACACTACACCAAGGGAAGAGGAGGCCTGGCGAACCATAACACCGGTTTAACCGACTATTTCTCTTTAAATGCTTGTACCAGGTCAGGACTATTACTGTCTTCAATCTTCCGGTGAAGTTCCACTTACTTTGTTTGCCTCTTGGACTTTGGCTTTTGACAATTCTGTTCGGTAATTGTGTTACATGTATTTCCCCCCCCCCCAATTTATTCTCTATTTGATTGAAAAAAAACTCAACTTAGCATGTATTCATGGGGATTTTATTCCATGTACATTTACTCCATATCCCTTTATTTGTTCAAAAGATAAATAGACAAAAAGAATGCAAATGTCTTTATAACTGACACATCGGTAGCTTCTGACAAATACTTTAAATAAAATAAAACGAAATTACATATCTACAGCAACCCTCTCCTAACACGGAAAATCAAATGGTTGATCCATTGCAATGCTTCTTGAAAAAAAATTTCTAATGAACAAAATGTAATTTAATATCTGTTACTACGCATTATTTCATTTGTTCATAACATAAAACGTTTAACGTTCTAAATATGGAAATATTATGCAGAATAAATCTCTGCGATTGAAAAAAAAACTCTTCAGTAATAATGTTTACCTAAGTTATGTAAGTTTACTTAAGTCACTTAAGGTAGATAGACATTGTTATGCTGCGCAATTCAATCTCGCATTAGACAAATGAAGAGTCGGATACGGGTAGATTTGATTGTCAGGCCGGAACAGTAATTTGACGGCTTTTCCTTTATGACGTCATAATTGAATGACAGACGTGAAACGTCATATTTCGTTTACTTTGCCGCGAATTAACTCCCTTTCACCGTAAATAATGTAAAATCCGGAAACTTTGTAAAATATCTCCGTTTAAAGGGTATCAAACCACCAATTCAACCAAGCAGAGTTGAAACGTATGAGAAAATAGACCTTTTGAATCTAAAGATAGACTTTGTATTCTTGCACCTTTAATACTATTGGAGGGAATTTGATGAATGACATTGATCTATTAGGTTTATTTCAATACCAAAGTCAATTGAGCAGGTGTAATTTTTAGATTTTTTAAAGGAGGGGAATTCCCAATGACTATTTTTGCGTAATGTTGTGACGTGGTGGTACGTATTTATAGGTGGCTTTCCCCGACACACTGGGAATCTTTGAGAAGGCTTTAAAGGTATGATAAAAATTTGATATAATATAGAGCAGGTATGTGCCTTTCACGACATGTATGGTCTTGGTAGGGTTTAACTTGAGACAAATTGTCCAGAGAGGTTTGAAAATTCAAAATTTTAGTTGAAAATGTTAAAGAAATGAATTTGTGGTTTCACACCTTAACACAAAATTTGCGAAAAATTTTGAAACATGTCTTAAAAAGTTGTTAATAGCCTAAACTGATGTAAAACATTTATGTATGGTGAATTTGAGGTAAAGATTGGAGTTTTAGCCAGCTGGTGCCACGATTTTGGCCAAAAACAACTGTTATGTAATTTGAGTATGAATGTCATTTCAGTATTTTGACACTGAAATGCCACTTTTAGGCCATTTTAATGGTTTTGTGCAAAACAAGAAGGGTTAACTGTGTAAAATAGTTTGAAAACATCAAATGCAGGCTGATATTACAAATGATTTTGTCACTGATTGAATATATGTTCAGTTTTTACAAATTACATGTCGATCGGTGTATTGAACAAATGCGAAAACCCTGACTGAGGTGCCTCATATAAAAATCTATCTGATTTGTATACAATAATTTTTTGAAGCAGGAATGGTGCTTATATATGCATTCTGATGTGAACATGAACCTCAGAAATAAAAAAAAATATTATGCTGTTCCTCTACTAAACAGTGTAAAATTGTCATTTTGGGGTCCACAGTGTCAAAACATGAGTCAAGTCAAAATTTTATCATCTGATTTTTGGAAAACATTTTTGACTTTGCAACACCTTTCATAAATTTGCATTTATTTCATTATGTTATTCTCTTGAAATATTATATATTTAATCACCAGAAGAAAAATTAATACACCTAGACTGGGTTGCACAAACGTCAATTAAGGTTGATTGACGTTTAAATTTTAAGTGTAAATTAAATCCTTAACAAATTCAACCAAATTAATTGACACTTAAAATTTAAACGTCAATTAAATTTAATTGACGTTTGTGCAACCCAGTCCTGGGTGGATATTCAGTAGTTTTAATACTATCATTGTACCTATTCATATCGGGCTTTTCGGCTAACTCACAAACCTAATATTCATCAGAAGCTCAAACAATAAACAAAACTGGTTTTCCCCTGTCTTCTTGACCTTTTTGCATCAATTTCTGCATTAAGAATGCTATTTGTATGACCACAACCAAAGCAAAGGCCATTTCAAGTGCAAAAATTTACCTCAGAAGCACCTTCTCAAAGTGGGGGGTGACATTTTGTAGCATAACCATGTCCAACATGGCGGGTGTCTTACTCTACCGGTACACCTGATCTCACCCATGGTTTTTATTGGGTTTGTGTTGTTCATCTGTATGTGTGTCTTCATTTTTCTTTTTTGTTCCGTACTCAAGTGGTGTCCTTGTTTCTAAGTGTGTCTGATTTTGCCATTGTCCATGGATTGTTCGTTCTTTTGATTGACGGTTCGGTTCTCACTTACTTTAAAGGCATCTTTGAACATTTGCACTGGGGATGTTTTAATACCATGTTCGTTCTTTTGATTGACGGTTCGGTTTTCACTTAAAGGCATCTTTGAACATTTGCAGCTTCATTTTGGTAGAAAACTACTCTAATGGCTTAGTATTAAACATGGGGTGAGATTCATTACATTAAAGAAATATTTTTGGTTTTGTGTCCATGTTTAGCATCTATGAGTGATTGTGCATAATCAAAGCCCTGAAAACACTCAATCTGTGACTTTTTGAATAGTGATGTAAAGAAGGGAAAAATTCAGAAAAGGATGTTATTTTCTGTATACAAGTTGGAAATGAACTAAAAAACATGATTAAGTGCAGCAATTACACTGGGGATGTTTTAATACCATGTTAAGGTATTAAACCACCAATTCAACCAATCAGAAATGGAAAGTATGAGAAAATAGACCTTTTGAATCTAAAGATAGACTTTGTATTCTTGCAGCTTTAAAACTATTCAAGGGAATTTGATGAATGAAAGACCCAATTAAACATTGATCTATTAGGTTTATTTCAATACCAAAGTCAATTGAGCAGGTGTAATTTCAGATCAGAAGGAGGGGAATTCCCAATTACTATTTTTGCGCAATGTTGTGACGTGGTGGTACGTATTTAAACGTGGCTTTCCCCGACACACCGAGAATCTCTTAGAAGGCTTCAAAGGTATGATGAAAATTTAATATAATGTAGAGCAGGTACGTGCCTGTCACGACAGGTATGGTCTTGGGAAGGTTAAACTTAAGACAAATTGTCCAGGGAGGTTTGAAAATTCCAAATCTTAGTTTAAAATGTAAAAGAAATGAATGGGTGGTTTCACACCTAAAACAGGATGACATGTTCGTTTTGTTATTGTAATCAATAAATTACATCATAAACTGTCTGTTCACAAAAATACATCAAATTCTCATAATAAAAAGTTCATTTCTATTAAACTAAAATTGCCTTTCCATACTTTCCTCGTGCTTTCTGTATAAATCTAGGTAAAAAATGGATAAAAATGAGCAAACTTTGATCTAAATTCTAGAAAAAGTAAGCTTGGGGACCCATACTTTTTATATCAGATTTGGGGAAAGTAGTATTGGTTTTTCAATTGTGCCCACTTACAACAAAATCTCATGGATATGAAAATTACTGTCTATCTACCTTAAGTTAAGATGAAGGGCAACAATGAAAGCTTAATCTTACAATGTATTTATAGGAATTTTGTCGAATATATATTTACTCTACATCCCTTTATTTGTCCATGTCTAATACGAATACATACACTCCACACGATTTCCGTTCTCACATTTTTATTGGATAGATAGGGAAGCACGAAATATTTAGCAACAATAGGTATTACAAATACTTAGTAACATTTTTTTCTTAAATTAGATGCGGAAATATTAATTCATCAGATTATTTGATTATATGAGTTAAGTGGTGGGCGATCAATCACAAGATATATTTTATTGTATGAACAAAGATTTTATTTTGTGTACGTTCGTCATATTTAAATAAATGTAGGAAATTTTCATTTTTACAATTCGTAAAGAAAGAATACTTCAACTGAAAACAAAAATAATCTTTAAAAAAATTAAAACAAACTAGGTGATAATATCATAGCCCTATTATTTCTATTTCATACATTCTAGCTTTCTTGTCTTTTGCAGTTGAATCGCTCATGGTGCCAATCCATAGATTATTTGTAACCTTGTCTATACTCAGACTAAGTGGCTGCTCGATTTTCAGATTGATTAGGTTTGGATTGGAAATCAACGTACCTTCTTCATTGAGAATATGTAAAGCGCTATTAGCAGAATCACAGATAATAATTTTTCTGGAACTAGTTACACACAAGTCTGTGGGAAGGAATGGCTTCTTACTAAAGCTTGGATGTGGATCCCTATAAATCCACATAAGATGTCCAGATCTGTTAAGGGTGATGACTCTCCCACTAAATAGGTCGAGTCTATCTATGACACAGATGGCTTTATTTGTATTGACAATTCGCCAAGGAAGTGTAAACAATTTTTTGTTTGCTTTAGAGAACTCGTAGATATTACAAACTTCTCCACACTCGTTAATTTCCGCCACTTGTCGAGTGTTTTTTGGAGGGGGTTCGAAGTCTGGTCCGCCTTCCGTCAACCCAATCCACATACACTGATCACTAGTAGTTGAACAGTGAATACAAATAGGTTCCAAAGGTGAAAAGTTTTGAACATCACAAATTTGCTTTTGTCCCTCGTAGCCAGTCTTCACTATTTTTAAGCATTTGTCAAATTTGCAGACAAATAAAATATTCCCATCTTTATTCATTGTTACGTCCAGGGGTTGAAAACCTTCAATTAAATCGATTTGCTTAGAGTTGGATCGCATCAACGTTTTTCCGAAGAAATGTTTGTTGACATTAATTTTATAGATTAAATTCCCATCTAATCCGCCAATCCATGCTTCATCTTGTGAGTGGAATGCGATGAAATCTATCGTTGGTAAACTGGTAGAAACAGTGTGAACAACTTTGAAATCGGCTAGTAGTAAACAAAAAGAATCTTCTAAATGATCAAAATCATCCCCATTTTCTTCCTCGTCATTCAGGTTCTCTTCAACCCCATCTCGATCTGTCATATGGTTGGGACAGTCTGTCATTGTGCCAATACAACTTACTTCGTTCATTGATTGTGTTCTTGATCTCGTTCCCGGAAAAAGCCCGCTATTGTTGGCGAATTTTTGTGTTATGAATTTGTCAATCTGAAGTTTAATGTGATTTGAATGGCTTTGCTCCGACAGACAATCTGAACACACAAGAAAGTCACAAGTTTCACAGAAATATTGGTAAGTTTGTGTACTATGTCTGTTACATTTCATTTTCTTCACTGAATCTTCTAACCTTAGATCGACATTACATTGTGCAATATCAGAAAATGAAACTATGACGTGGCCTCTAGCTGAGGAAATGTGTGAATGAATTGCCTTGCACTTCTCACATACAGTAACATTACATGGAATACAGCGCCATTTGATGTTTTGAAGTCCTGTGCAGTGTCGACACGACATTGAAACTTTCGAATTCGCCCTTTTCAAAGGGGAATGGCGTAAACTGGTTTCCATACTTTTTCTTATTCTAATCAAATAATTTTCCGTCCGATTTATTCTACGATTCTTAGTTCAAATGTGAAAATATACTCCTAATCATCATTAGAGGTGTTCTCGTAACTAACATTACCACACAGTATCTCCATTTAAATATACACTGAAAAGTTTCACTTCTGGTTGTGTAGGGTAATTTGGTGATTTATTGTACTATTTTCCGCCGTATTTTATGAACTGTTTCCTTGTTTTGTCGATGTTTCATTACGAACTAAATACTAGGTCAAGTTTCCCTGTCTATATATTTAGACAATTTGGACAAAAGAATTAAACAGCATTAAGTCATTACCTTGTGACTGTTTTTCAAATTTTCATGGCATTGTTCTTAAGCATTTGATTAGCTCTTGTGTTCAAAGAAGGATGTGTTGTACATGCTTACACTTATTTGGTTAACTGTAAAAAAAATACAGCCTTGAATTGCACTCTGTATGAAAAGAGGGATGGAAATTGTAACATTCTTGCAAGAACGTGAATGACTTTTGTCATAAAAAGTATTTATTCTGCACATCCCTTCAAATGGACCGGTCCTTTAATTTTCCACAAAGAGTTTGAGAATTAAAGGAATATTGGCAAGTTCTCGGGTATTTATTGCGACAATGAAGCAAATAATAAAAAAAGAATAATTAATAAATTGAAAATATTAAGGGAGTATGAGTGTCAGATTTCAGGAGCATTCAATATCCTCGGGTTTAATCCATTTACACAGTGTTAATTTTTTTGCACATGTATAAAATTTTCTTTGTCTTTAAAATGCATAAAATAGACAATGTACAAAATTTTATATACTTCCAATTATATTTTTATATATTTTAAGGCATGTTAATATGAAATGGTATATATATTTTGACGTCTTATATCTCAAAAGTTCTTACATGGATGTTCAAAATTGTTTGCTCATGTTGTTCTATTAGCAAAGTTCTTCAAAACAAAAGGTCTGAAGAATTTTAATTCTAATTACAAAATTTCTGACACTCGTACTCCCTTAACTCCTCACTCATAATACTATTTTTTTTGTTGTCATCCCGTTTATTATCAACAAACAACAAAATAACATAAGTAGGTAGACCTTGTGTTTAATAAGGAAAAAAAAAATTGTCAATTTTTCTGCATTGGTGCAATTGGGGTACTCCTCAGTGCAAATTCACCAGCATTTGCTTGACAGTTTAAAGGAGAATTTTTCCAAACACTTTCTACCCACCTAGGTTTCTTTCCACCATGCCAAAAATAATTGTATGGTATAAAGGATAAATATGCGTCACTCGTCGTCAGAGTTTGACTTTGTTTAAAATATTTGAACTTTTCTTAATTTATGAATCAAAATGCATAACAATTTTAAGCTATAAGTGGCCATAAAGTTTCTGTTAACAATTTTATCAAACACACCACAAAACATCAAAAAATTTCTAAACTATTAATATTTGCTGCTAACAAGTATTCAAACAGATTAAAACATCAGAGTAAAGTTCTCAAAATTTCGAGCACTAAGAACGACCCGGTTTAATATATTTATTTTGTTTGCAATAAGTGATACAGCCAAGGTTAAAAATATTGCATTGTTGGGTTGATGAGGTTTTAATTAAAGCGATTTCAAAGCTCATTATATTTTTCATCATTTTTTGAATTTTAATCTTTATGAATATTTTTATTGTTATCATTATTGTTATTATTATTATAATTATCATTATTATTATTATTTGTAAAATGTTTGTGCCGATTCGATGTATTTGTATCATTTGCCCAGTCTAATGATTATATTGTTTTTTGTAATATTTTCATTTGAACTTTGAGCTTTGAAGTTGTTTCGACAATTCGCCAATCATTTCAATCATTCTAAACATGAAAAATAACTCTCACCAATATAAAAGTAGATAAATATCATTCTGATTCAAATCGCAGCAACAGAAAAGTAGATAAAAGGAAGCATGAGTAAAAATCATTATATTGGACAGACAAACATAGTTTTACAAACAGTTCATATACATATAAGAAAGTTGTATCAACAAGGAAGACTATATTTGGACATAGAATGATGAGAACATAATGAACATAAATGTTAAATGCTCTGAAGTACATGGCATTATATTGAACTAATGACACGTGACTGTGCTAATTTTATTTGTCAGTTGACTTCCAAATGCTTTGGTTTGATTTGCACTGATGAGACATAAATTGTCAAAAAGCACATAACCAGAAAATAAATTAACAGTAGCCTCGGTATTTTGTTATTTATTACCACCGGGCCGATGCCTCTGCTGGTGGATTGTTAGTCCCCAAGGTTATTCATTAACCCAGTAGTCAGAACTTCAGTGCTGACCCGAAAACCGATTTTATTTGAATTTGCAATATCTAGATTTTACAAAATTTTGTTTAAAACTAAGGATTATCTCCCTTATGCATAGCTCTGTCCTTAGCTGAATGTTGGCTTTTTTATTTAGAACATTTTGGTTATTTGTTCTCTATCAGCTCTTACACGTTTTTAGGTTAAAGGACTTCAAAATGTTTTGGTTTGATCTGAACTGATGAGACATACACAGGCAATTGTGCCTCGCATGAAATTCATATGAAGAATTTTCGCATGAATTTTATGTGAAAATCGTGGGAAAATGATGCGTAAATTTCAACATGTTATTTTCGTGCGATGATTTCATGTCATTTTCATGCGAAATTTTGGCATGAATATCACATGTAAAAAATACATGCGAAATTCATATGAAGAATTTTCGCATGAATTTGATGCGAAAATCGTCTGAAAGTGATGCGTAAATTTCAACATGTCATTTTCGTGCGATGATATCATGTCATTTTCATGCGAAATTTTGAAATGAATATCATATGTAAAAACATACATATGAAATTTACATATTAAGATGTTTTTCATATAGATTTTTATTTACTTTACGCATGAAATTTGGCAGATTTTTTTGTCGCATGAAATTAATGCAAATATGAATACATACATGTAAATTACACAGTAAAAGTAATATATACATTCCAAACCTTAAGCAACAATTTCTTTTAAATGCAGTTACCAGTCCATTTATAAATAATTGGATTTATGACCTAAATCAGCAGCAAAAATGTTTGGATTTAATTGCATCTGCATAGTTGACAAATGCATTGCATAGGAGAAATGTCAATTCCAAAGTGTATATACTTTTTCATGTAGCTTGGACAGATCATTTTGAGAACCTTCAAATTAAAACTTAGAAGGGGTCTTTGTTAAAACGTTGAAATATGCCAAACAGTCTAGCACTTCATAACCAGCTTGTACAATGAACTGAAAGTGTTTTATGCTCCCAGATTGAGGATCGGGGCATATTGTCCTGTCTGTGTCTACCTGTGTGTCTGTGCACCTGAAACTTTAACCTAAGCTATGACCTTTGAACTATAAAAGAAAGACTTGTCAAATTTGGCAGATGTAAAGGCCTGGTCAAGAGGAGGATAAATATTACAATACAAAATAGGTCAGGTCAAAGGTCAAGTTCACAGAGGTCAAATTTAAGTCTTAGATCCATTTTTTAATATTTTGTATGCAAAGAAAGATAACTCTAACCAAAATATTAAGACTCCATCTACCAGTTTATTAAAACTAATAATAACAAAATTGATGCTGGGGGATATGTAGTGTTGCAGAAACACATCTAGTTATAAATTGCCCTCGGGGTAAGGTCAAGGCCAAAATGTCTACAAATATGGTACCTCCAGAAAATTCTCAGGCATTATAAAGAAGTCACATATCTAATCTGAACATCTTAGCTTAAGGTCTCCATTCCATTAGGTTTCTGACGATGCTGAGGGTATGTCAATAACTCTACGAATATTCTTCCTTGCTAGTTAAAAAAATTCACTGAATCATGATATCCAGTTCAAGGTAACATGACCGAGCGTAAAACTGGCAGTTACGACCTAGATTTAAAAATATGCTAAATATGGAGAGAGTTTAGGTTTTTACAATTATTGAGGAAATGAGTTTGAACAAAGTCACTGACCTGTGAAATGGTGACAAATATCAGACAGGCATGTAACCCAGATACAGGAATCATTAAACCACATTTTAATGGTCAATTTTATGTCAATGGCCAAGTGGCATGTGCCCAGCAAAATACATCTATTCACTAAAGACATTCACAAAGAGCATTCAAGTTTTGTTAAAAGCTTGTAAAGCTTGTGTTTTATTCAATATGTATTGACTTAAAATAAAAAACTTTGATTTTTTTTTATTTTAAAACAATTACTAGGGTATTTAAAACTAGCAATGATAATGCTGCAATACAACAACAATACATGTTGCCAGTGAGAACAAATGTCTTCAAATCTTTTTGTCTTTTTGTATTTAACTATCTGTCTCCTCATTTTTGGCTTTCTGTGTTCACTGTTAGATTAATCTTTAGCAGGAATTTCATTACAAGTAAAACTTGTAAAACTGTTCTACAAATATAAAAGTTTCCTTAATTATTGATTATGTAATATGTGCATGTTATATTTTCTTATCAAATTAACATTTCATTCTGTACATGTATTCATAAAATTAATGATTATACATGTATTAAAGGAGCAATAAAACGGTGACCTTAGTAAAAATAGTAATGCTTCATTACATGATACCCCAACATGTTTCAATGGGCATAAATCTAGAACATCTTGGACCTCTAAACACAAAATCAAACTTGGCCGAAGTGCTATCGTAAATAATTTACATACGAAGGTAAAAGACTGTATGTTGTTTCCTTCAAAAGTTATCAGTTGGAAACCTTAATATTTCAAAGTTTCAAGGGCCATAACTCAAGAACCCCTTTGACCTCTGAATCAAACATCAAAATTAGCCTGAGTTTTGTAGTAAACAACTTACATACCAAGATGAAGACTGTATGTTGTTTCGTTCAAAATTTATCAGATTTACCTCAAAATCACAAAATTAAATCCTTCAAAAATATTCAAGGCACTCTATCCAAATCCAATTAGCAAAAAATTTCCTAGAGCGCTTACAAGGATATTCTATCATTTTTTAATGTTAAAAAGGGGCATAACTCCTACAAAAATATTCAAATAGGACTCATCTTTAAACTTGCTTGAGGCATCCTTCAACTAAAGCTATTGTGTAAATATTATTCATAACCAATGAGAAATAAACTTGCCAGAGCCCTTACAAGGCGGAAGGACGAATGCACAGACAGATGGACGGACAGTAATTACTACCTTAAGGGCAAAGTTCAAGGTTAAAAGTTAACAAGCACGGTATATGATACATTGAATTGAGGTGATCTATCTACATGCTACTATTTTTTTTCTACATCAAAATTTGTGTTGTTGTTAGCATTACTTCTACAATTACTTGGGTAGAATTAGGTCAACAGGAAACCCCCCCCCCCATACACACACACACACAAATTGAATAGAACATTTATTTCCTCGTACCTGATTCCGCAAAGTTTAGAAAAAATGTCTACAGATTACCGTAGTTTGAGTATTTTATGTGTACAGACAGTCAGACAGTGTACATGTGTGGTATATTGCCTATCAATATGAGACAGGTCTGTGGAATAATACAAAGTAAATAGCAATTGAAAGGTAAGTTAATGTACTAACAATTTTTATATATAAAAAAAGTATCTTCCAGTTCACTTTCTTAGTATCTGAAAATTCTTCTTCAACAAGTATATATTTTGTTAAACCTGAAATTAAAACCAAAATATATTCATAAGTGCACAAATATGCTCATGATTGTGAGATTAACATGAAATAAATGGCTGTGCCCTTTAGTGCATGAGAAACTTATCACTACATCCAAGAAAATTTGAACTAAACATTATGATCTGATCAAGTTTGGGCAGATGAAGTTTGACATACATGTATGTCTATTGTAACAAGAATAACAAGAAAAAAACACATTTTATTGCATTGAAATTTTGATGAGACTAATTTTTTCAAGTTTGCTTTCATTCAGACCAGTCTTTTATTTGAGAATGTCAATGACCAGGTTTCAAAAGGTCCATTATAAATCTACAATTCAGGCATAATGGATTGTTGATCTTCTACAAATGTGAAAATGAGTGGATGTGAGTGTTTAATTTTATATTCACCAATCCACCATGACTGTACTGTATGCATGTCCCTTGATGGCGACCATCTTTGATGAGGTATGGACCTGCCCAACACCTTTTCTAAAAGGGACTATTTAAGGACCATTGTGGTTGAGTCTGATACTAAATGGCCGAGTTATTTTCAGAGGAGAAGTATATGAAGCTCGGTATGTCCCATATAGACTTCAACATTAAAATATGGTCCCTAAAATAAAGTATGGTAATTTAGTGGTTTTAAGTGGATTTGAATGGTTTCAAGTGGATATTTTGCATGGAATTGAGTGATTTTTTTATTGGATGCAAGAGAATTCACCAATCCACTGGCTGTACTGTATGCCCCTTGATGGCGGCCACCTTGAATGAGGCATGGACCTGCCTAACACCTTTTTCTGAAAGGGACTATCTAAGGACCATTGTGATTGACTTTGATACTAAATGGCCAAGCTATTTTCAGAGGAGAACTATGAATCTAGGTATATCCCAAATAGCTTTAAACATTAAAATGTGGTCCCTAAAGTGGCCATCTTGATTTGGAAATGGACGGCCCTGTCAGTCAAAAATTTAAAGAGGATCACCCAGGGACAACTTTGATCAAAATGATTCAAACTGGCCCAATTTCATATACTGATATAGAATATCAAGCTTCTCGCAGTTGTAATTAAGGAGCTAATAGCAAAATCTAGATTTTGACCTTTTGACCTCTGTGACCTTGACATTGGACCTGACCTTAATGATTTCATAATGTGACCTTGCTCTGATTTTTTGGTGGATTTGTACTACATTGTAAGCTCTTTTAGATCTAATAACATATGGAATATATGAAGCCTCTAGCAATTGTAATTAAGGTCTAGAATTTGACATTTTGAGTTCTGTGACCTTGAGCTTTGACCTGACCTTAGTGAAATTTGCATAATGCTGTTCAGCTTTATATGACCAATATACAGGTAAAATATGAAGGTTCTATCACATCTGGTTGGAAAGATATAGGCAATGTCAAAGTTTTCAAATTTGCACTCAGTGACCTTGATGTTTGACCTTACCAAATTTTTTGTTGATTTGTTCTAAACTCCATTTAATACATAAACATACAAAAAAATCAAGCCTCTGGCAATGTAATGTATGAGCTATAGTAAAATCTTGATTTTGACATTAAACTGTGTGACCTTGACCTTTACCTGACCTTAGTGAATTTGCATAATGGTGTTCAGCTTTACATGATCAATATACATACCAAATATGAAGGGCCTATCACATCTGGTTCAAAAATTATGAGCCAGTTTCAGGTTGCGGACAGACAGACACATTTTTTGATAGATCATAGTAAATATAACATAGCTAATTGTTGTTATGATGCACATTAATTTTTTTCAATCTGTTCTATTTTGCTCAAACTAGTATGTATGTGTGTATGTATGTTATAATCATGTGTGTTTTGTGTCATTGCCCCCTGTGGGTCCATGATTGGTATATTAAAATATTTAATTTGATTTGATTATAGACAGGACAAAAACAATACACCCCCGATGTAGACATCTGGGGGCATAAAAAGGCTTAAAATTCCCTACAGAAGGGTCAGATATGTCTGTAAAATGTTGAAGTTCATTTTTAATCATAATATCTAATAATAATGATTTGTGCGATGCTTGCTTTTGGTTTAATTCTTCTTAGTTGTGCCACAGGAGTCGGAAATTTTATCAATATTTCATTTCAAGTTAAAATATGAAGCCCACAAAATTCGCTATGTTAGTGAAACTTCAATCTAAGGAGCTTCCTATTTCACTCACTATGTTCTTGAAACTTCAATGTGTGGGGCTTTGTATTTTAAGGTTCATCTTAACAAACTGAAACACAAAAAGATGGCTACAATGTTGATGTGATTTACATGCATGACATGAGCAGAGCAAAGCTTAGAAAAAATATTGATATATAGTTATGCAAGAGTTAAAATACTTTTTCAAGAAAATAAGGTAAAAAGTTACGTGACAAAAGCGGTGCATTTTTGTCCATTTCTCTGGACATCCAATATAAACTATATATTGCAAGATTTTAAAAAATTTCCCGTATGTATTGTTATTATTAACTTTGTCATTGGTGATTTAAATGCGTTATTTACCTGCAAGACACATTATGATGAACCTTAAATATATATAATCAGAAGTGCTATCAATAATGGACTTCTGATATAATATAACTTGAAATGAAATCATGCATTGGTGGATCCAAGGGGGGGGGGTTCCGGGTGTTGGACCCCTTTTTGACAATAATGTATTTTTTTAATGAATATCGATGAATCCAGGGGGTGTTGGACCACTTTTTTGACAATAATGTATTTTTCAATGAATATCCTTGTTTTTCACTAAGAAAACCCCTTTTTCAAATTTCTTAGATCCGCGCCTGTCTTGATAAAATTTCCGACTCAGGAGTTGTGTAGATATGGCAAGGAAATAGTCCACTGATTTTTTACCATAGATTTGTATCCGGTTACAAGGTTTATAGGAGTAGCAAAATTTTGTACTGCATTAGGGTTACGCCTTGTAAAATTAGTTACAATTCTTAAAACAAATTACAAGCCATAGAAACCTGTTACAGAAAGAATAAAATCTGAGGGGACATTTTTCAAATAGGTATTTGATGTTCCCTCAAATTTTATTCTTTCTGTATCAGATTTCTGTGGTTTGTAACTGGTTTTTAAAAATCGTAATTGATTTAACATGGTGTATCCCCACTGTAAGGCCCTATCAAGTGAATTTGTAGATTCTCATCCACCTGTAACAAAGCATCTGGGGTGGTGGGAGGTTTTATTTCATTTTTTTTTACTGATTTTTACTAAAATTGATAGGAATTTAAAGAAAATTTCTGAATAATAGAAAATAAAAAAAAATCGAGTGGGTGGGGATGAGAATCTTTTAATTGATTTGATGTGGCCTAACTGTTTCATTCTTTCTGTAATAGGTTTCTGTGGATTGTAACTGGTTTTTAAGATTGTATGTTTCAGTGGTAGGGTGCCCCAATTTAAATGTAACTTTGTAACCAGTAATAAAAGTGTGGCACTGCTTTCTTGCAACATAATGAAATGTGGAGTTGTGGAGTGTCATTTTCTTGCATTGTACTGTTTCGATATCTCGCAGAACTTTGGAACTTTCTGTAAATACTACGTAAACTCGTTTGAGAGATCCACGGCTGAACCTGTTTAAAAGCTCCATGCTTCTATCACCTGTACAGTATATCTGTTCATTGTACTAGCTTTTTCGCATCAGACACGGGAAGGACAAATAGCACCTGAAGAATTGTTTAATTGCATAACATATTAAAGCTGCTATGTTCTAATGGCATTGACCCCTGGTGCCTGTTGCATTTAAGTTACTTAATTCTAGCTTACTTGCATTAGTCACAGGCAGTACATAATGCTTGTAGCTGGCATGTTCCATCTGCCATCGACCCCTGGTGTCTGTTGCTCTAAAGCTACTGACCTAACATCACTAGCTTTCTTGCACCAGGCACAGGTATGGCATACAGCAATTTATTTATATTATATTCCCTCTGTTCCCTCACACTTCTGGTTTCCATGCTCTTTGCTGTTTTATAATTCACCAAATAGTAATATTTACTGCTCTGTTGCTGTCGACCACACTAGTATCCTCTGTTTTTTTTTCTTTTATATATTATTATTATTGTTGTTAAATATACATGTATGTGCTCTGTTTTAATCATTGTAATATATATGCCCCCTGTGGGCCCTTGATTTGGCAAATAAAATTCTGTATTCTGTATTCTGTATATCCTTCTTCTTCTTCTTCCGAATACTTCCCGCATTCAACAAGCTGAATATTCTGGCAGATTGTGCATATCAATATTAAAAACAGGATAAAAACATTTGATTTCGTCTTCTTCTTGTGTGTAGATTATTCGTTCTTTTCCCGCGGTTTTCGGAAGTTTTATTCCCGAGACACTCCGATAGATGACAACAAATGACGTCATCGAAGATGGAAAACGCAGGAGCTGGAGAGGAACATTTCAGCTGATCAGGAGTTTTTATTTTTGAAAGGATCGAAAGTCCATTATGGATGGTGTAACAGGGATGTGTTAAATATTGATAAATGCTGAAACAGTGGAGATTCGGGGCCGTGGGGTTAACAACGTATCAAGATTTCAAGATTACCACTGCCCTGGCACTGGGGCGCAGGTGAATTTCTGTGCTGGAGGCACAGGAACTTATTTCATTGAAAAATTGCACCATACCTGTCATTATTAGGAAATCTCCATGGGGTTTTAATCTGTAATCTGTAATTGTAGCTTCCTCCAATGTCTGGAGAACCATTCAAAGAATGTATACTCCCATCTCACTTCTCCGTGGGTTCTACTTCTTCGTGGTATTCACGTTCATTTCAACCAAATTTTTAACTATGACGTCACTGTTACTATGTAGCTACGTACCAGGAAGATAGGAGCTTCCAGTATACTACATGTATATACTCATTATTATATAGCAACGGATATATTAGCAATGTTCGGCATCAATAAAGTCAACTGCAACACATATACTCTATACACATATCATGAAACACTGTATATACAAGCGAATCTGGGTCGTTTCGCGCCGATTCCCGTTCGTCATGGGTCGTTTCGCTCCACTTTTATAAATTTTTTTTTTTTTTTTAAAACTGTTTCCTTTATGTATTTGATCAGAATCTGGTTTTGGGAGTACCGAAAATTAGCGAATGTTTCAGTCTCTTTTGTGGTTTTGGTCGGATTTGATTATTTTTTTCTTCTATATTTTTCTAACACTGCGGAAACACAAATAATATCAAAACATCGACAGTTTAAATACTAGTAAATTAAATTGGTAATGAAGTACATTCAGAGATGCATCGGTGGTATGATCCATGCATACATTTTTTTCAGGTAATTATGCTTGGTGGGATGGGACCGAGAACTAAGCAAAATGGGGAAAACACATGTGCCATTGACTTGCATGATAAAATGTTTGGTCAAATTAGATTGCACTCCTGGACAGTAAACTCCGAGATTGTTAACGAGATGCCATTTTATTTCAATGATTTTTTTTACAGTATATTTTTTCTGTTTTCAGCCTTTTTTTTCACTTCGTTATATTCTGAATCTGGACTAAGAGATAAAGATACACAGATAAGTTTTAAATTTATTACGCAAAACAATTTAAACAAGAATTAGATTATGAGTTGCACTATAACACACAACCATCATTTACCCTCTCTCTCGCACGCAAGATCAAAGAATTTTCCAAAAGTATGAAATATTTTTATATAAAACTTTCTCAAGGAGTACATAAATGCAAGCGCTTGGATCTTACTAATTTTAATATAAATACACTCGTTAATTATTTAATAATATTTCTGATCAATCAAATTACTTCATTTGATTGGGATGTATGGTTTGAATGTTTACTTCAAAAGTAAATCCGACATAATTATTTTAATATTATATCCATCGATGGTAGCCAATTACGCATTATATTACCTTTAATTATCGGAGCGAAACGACCCACTTGTCGGCGCGAAACAACCCAGAGCGAACTGGTAATAGGAGCGAAACAACCCGGTACCTTTATAAAGCAACTGAGTGCAATATATACAGAGTGATATCCAGTGTTGGTGGCTCAGGACAGTCACTGAGTCAGTTATCAAATTAATGTAATATTATTCCGCCACTGGATTAAAAATCATCTGTTGACAATAGCGGTGCCCACCACCTATATTTACATGATTGTACAGCTTCCGCTCCATGCAGAATATGTTCCGCATTAAAAATGTCAACTGCAACGCAGATAGTCTATACACATATCATGAAACACTGTATATACCATTATACTACTATACATTATACACACAAGTCTGTGGCTGGAGTATTGTTAATCCGACAGTGAGGGTTGTATCTACACATGTAGGGTAATAGGACCAAGTCTTAACCCTCACGATAACATAGTGGATTGGGGGTTACGTTATCATATAATGAAAAGGATAAGCATCTCTTGTTAGAATTCAAAATTAATCAAGAGGTGTGAGATTTTGTCAATTTTGGAACACTCTCTTTTACAAAATAAATACATGGAAAAATACAAATAATTTTATTGTACAACCACATGAATACAATGGGTTTGACAATTAACAATATGATAAGACATTAAACATGTTTAAGTGTCTCAGTGGTATTAATCCACAATTTTTGTCTAATATACTTGTTCATTTAGGTTTCATTACTTAAGCAATTTAACAAAAGTTATTTAAAACAGAAAGAAAAAAAAGTATTTTTTTTTTATTCCTGATCACTTTTATAACATTTTAGTTACAAAAAGGTGAACTAAAGCACATGTGCTAAATCTGTTGCTGGATTCACTGAACAAAGAAATTATTCAAGGGAGATAATGTAATAAAAGAATTTAATATAGATATCACTAGAGAAATTAACATTTCACAATTTATCTCTCTTATTTCAACGGTGACCCCTAATTTTGCCCCTGTGACGAAATTTCGGGAATAGGGGCATATTGTTTCACCCTTGTCCATCCGTCCATTTGTTCGTCCGTCCATCTGTACGAATGAAAAAACCTATTCATGTTTTCTAGAAAGTTTGCAAACAAACTGTTAATACTTCAAACATAAGTAGATGTGCACACACATGTTTTATCTTTTGGAATATTCAAAATGGCAGGGGTTGCCATGGAAACTGAAAAAAGGCTTGAATTAAAATTCAAAGTGCCTCAAATTTGATGAAACTACAAAAATGATGTATGGCACCCATAGAAATTATTTTGGGTCTCAGAATTTTCTAAATGGCAGCCGTTGTCATGGAAACTGGAAAAAGGCGGGAAAATTCAAAGTCCCTCAAAATGGATGAAACTTTTCAGGAAGATTGCCTAGCACCAATAGAATTGTTTTTCAGGCTCTGGAACTTCCCTTTTATATATTTTGGAATAGGGTTAGGCATATCATTGTGTTCATACTTGTTCTGTGTCTTCACCAGTAATGTGTCAACACACATTTAAATTTGCACTTGCCATGATTATTCAGGGTTCAATGAGCGAGGGCATAATTGGTTACCATTCAGCGACAGCTCTAGTTTATATTTTAACTAAATAATGATTTCAAAACACATGCAAAGTATGAGCAAAATCTATAATAGATTCTGAAATCTATCCTCTCATATAATCAATTTGATTTTTTGCCCTCAGATGCAAGGTGACCCCAAAATTTTATTTTATATTTTTAACAATAAAACAATTATATATCTACACAGAAAATTTCACAAAATTTTATAATAGGAAAATAATACCATGCAGACACCTTAACTGATGTATATACTCATCAAAAAAGTTAACGATCCACAATACAGTTTTCTATTTCCACTACAAATGTAAGCAAGTTTAAGAACTCAGTTTAATAAGACAAAATCATACACAGATGTTCAAATTTCAGTGTTCAATCTTCTGTGATCGTATTCTCTGTGCTCAGTGTTGCCCTTTATTGAAATATAAGACAAAATATGTAAAGACTAATAAAGGGCAATAACTCCTACATTGATATTTTGATTTTCTTCAAAAGTTAGCTAACCACTGATGGACGACAGTTGCCAGGTGATGGCAAAAGCTTACCCTGGTATAGCCAGGTGAGCTAAAAAGAAAATTGATAAAAATGTATTTTTCTTGGATATTGTGTCTTGTGGTATTCAACCAAGTCGAATTATAATAAACAATCTTACCAGTATCCAAAATTTTTTGAAAGTTCACTCTTCCCAAATTAGCTTCAGATTTTATATTACAAAGTGATTCAAGCCCACACTGTTGAAATGAGCATTAATGCAGAAAGTAAATATTCAGTAACCTTGGTATTTTCAGGGATGAACATTTGAAATGTTGGCAAAGTGGCCAGCTGGGCCCCTTGCAAACATAACTTAGTAGCCCAGCCAATGATTTTACTAGCTGAGGACTATATTATATTGTCAACCAAAATTATGTACAGGATATTTCAGTAGCCACCTCTGGACTACTGAATTAAAATTTTTAGTAGCCGAGGGCAATTTTTAGGGGTCTTGGGCTACTGGGCCCCTGGTAATTTGCATCCCTGAAATTTTTGTTATTTATTACCACTGGTCCGATTGCCTTTGCTTGGTCTACTGTTAGTTCCCGGGAGTATTCACCAACCCACTAAGCCAGTACTTTGGTGCTGATCGAAAACCAGTTCTTAGCTCTCCTGGATAGAGCCAGGGTGACCTTTTGCCATCAATTTGCATCTGTTGTTTGTCCGTCCAGCATAAACTTTTTATTCAAAGATCTTATCCTCTGAAACTACTGGGGCAATTGGTACCAAACTTGGCCACATTAGTCTTTAGGTGGTTTTAGACCTGTCTGTGCTGTATGCAAGATGGCCGCCAGCAGAGAACATAGTTTTTACATTGTAGCATATGGGAAACACATTCAAAGATCTTCTCCTCTGAAACTGCTGAGCAAATTGGAACCAAACTTGGCCTCAATAGTCCTTTGGTGATCCACTGCAAAAAAAAAGTGTTTTTTAGATCCATTCTATATCTAAGATATCCACCTCCGGGTAACATCAGTGTTAAAATTGGAACCTAAGGGGAAACACATTTCAAGAACATCTCTTAAACTGCTGAGTGAGCCAGTTGTAACCAAACTTGACCACAATAGTCCTTTGGTGGTCCCCTTTAAAAAAGGTTTTTCAGATCTGCACTATATGTAAAGATGCAAGATGGCTGCCAACAGGGAACAGTGTTTTATTATTTGACCCTATAGGAAAATTCAAAGATCTTCTCCACTGAAACTGCTGAGCCAATTGGAACCAGACTTGGACACAAGTCCTTAGGGTGTCCCCTGCAAAAGGTGTTTTTCAGGACCATACGGCCATGATTAAAAAAAAAAATTAATGCAAATTGGTCAAAAACACCCTTTTCTTTATCAAAATTTGAGAAAAAAAAGTTCTGAAAATTCAATCAATTTATTTGGTTATAACACTTTTTCAGGGCTGGTAGGGTGAGAGGAAACAAACAATATTTTAATTTTGGCCTACTATATCCAAGATAGCCGTCAGAGGGAAACATAGTTTTAACATTGGACCCTATATGGCAAAACACATTTAAAGATCTGTGAACCATTGAGCCAATTGAAACAAAACTTGGCCACATGTCATTTGCCTATGTACAAACATGTACTAGGTAGTCCCCTGCCAAAAAATGTTTTCAGGTTCACACTTTATCCAAGATGGCCTGCCAGCAGTGAACATAGTTTAACATTAGACCGTATTGAAAAACTTTCTTCCTTCCTTAAACCACTGGGCATATTTAAACCATAGCTTAACTTTTGCCCCTGTAACAACATAGACTAAAGTCAAGGTCAGGGTGAGCAATACAGGCTCTTAAGAGCCTCTTGTATTTGAAAACTTGAAATATCTTAATTTAAGAAAATTTGGTGAGAAACTAAGGAGTATCTCCTTGTACAGCAATCTGTCCTTAGCTGATGTTGACCTTTTTTCTATTTAAATCCTATCTGCTTTAATACATATTTCAGTTGTTTTGATTTGACCTGCGCTTAAGAGACATAAGTTGTCGAAATGTGCAGTATGCAGAAACTAAATTCACATTAACTTCCGTATTTACTATAAATGAATCCAATTGAATAAAATGTTGTCAGAATACTCCATAGGAGATATGAAATGAAATTATGGTAAAATAAAGGGCTACACCAAACGCAGCATGATACGACTGCAGCAATTTGAATAAGGGTTAACTAAAATGAATATGGACACAGTAATTTGCTGGACACAATATAGACCTTGACACATATATCAACTGGACACAAACAAGTGAAAATCAAAATTAGCCCTTTTAATCCCTTTTTAATAGGATATAGCTAAGAAAAATCTGATTTCACATATTTTGAAATATTTCAATTTGGCCCCTTTGACCCTTTATAGCTTGGAAACCGTAAGAGCTACACAATATCTATTTCCATGTAATGAAAGCTAACAGTGAGAATAATCCAAAGAAAAAAATCTCATCAAAATCTGATGAAAAATGAAGATTTCACATATTTCTAACAATTGCAATTTTGGACTCTTTGACCCCTAATACCTCAGAAACAGTAAGAGATATGTCAAATCTGTTGAAATACAGCAGAAAGCTTAGAATGAAAGGAATCCAAAGAAAAAAATCCCATCAAAATTGGATGAAAAAATAAGATTTCACATATTTCTGATAATTGCAATTTTGGCCCCTTTGACCCCTTATAGCTTGGAAATGGTAAGAGTTACGACAAATCTGTTTTCATACTACTGAAGCTTACAATGAGAGGAATCCAAAAAAAAAAAAATCCCATCAAAATCTGATGAAAAATAAAAAAAAAAATAGATTATCTGCATGTTTGCGATTTGGCCCGTTGGGCCCTCATAGCTTGGAAAGGAAACATGTTATCAAAACTCTGATGGTGCAGCAATAGTTTATTTTTCATAAGGAATCCATTACAAAAAAACTTCATCAAAATTGGACTTGAAATAAAAAAATTAAAATTTTGAAATTCGCCCCTTTTGGGCCCCATTTGTCTCGTAAGCCGTACATGCCACATGAAATCCGTTGCATATTTCAGATTGGAAATTTTCTAAGGAGTACACTGAAAGAAACCCCATCAAAATCCGATAAATAATAAACATTCTACAGTCAAATATGTGAAAGCATCAAATTTTGTCCTTTTTGGCCCATTTTTTAGGAACGGGAGGGATAAAAGAAACCCAAAACTGATCCTAACCTTCCTTTTGTGCCAAGGAACATTGTGTTAAAATTTCAGAAGGATTGATTAACTGGAACTGGAGTTATTGACCAAATACAAAAGTGTCTACAGACGACAACGTCGACAGCATCATATATACCATTATAAGACAACAAATTTTTTGCGGTCGTATAAAAATTAGGAGGTCTGTGGGAAAAAAATTATAATGTTTTTAAATGGATAAAACTAGAGCATTCCGAAAAGCTGATATAAATAGCAAAACATGACCAGCAAACATCTTTATAAATCCTAAAATTTAGCGATAAATTGAACAACACACTTTTGAAGAGATTTGATTTAATGACAAGCTGAACAAGATTTGTTGTATAGTGCAAGTGATTTTCAGGTCTGTTGTGCTAATACATGTACTTGCTCTTCGACAAAACTAAAAAACATTATTTTTGCATGTTGCATCCTGAGTTTAATGTTAGCATTCTAGTTTACTATTCCAATCTTGAATTTGTAATTCATTAACATTCGATTAAAATTAAAAATAATTCACACTTTAATAAAATTTCATACAACTTTCAGTATACATGTATGAGTTAATGAATAAGAAAGTTTTTTTTTTTTTTTCAGAGATTTTGTCCATCATCATGACAAACAACTAAATGTAAACACAACTTGGTGGAGAATCATATTGGATGTTTTTAGAATTCTCTATAAATTGTTGAACAAGTTGAAACCAATAGAAACAGTGCAGGTATATTTAAGAAATAATTCAAGGCTGCCCAGTGGTTTCATGCCCCTGAAAAGACTCTGGGATTATAGTTTAGTTTGACTGCTTTTCCACAAAAAAAATTAACATTGAATATATCTTTTGAATGGCAAGTGATATGGCTTTAATATTTTGCATGTGTATTCCTTGTTGGAAGATCTTTCAAACACGAGGGGGTCACTTCCTATATAGAGGTATATACAGACATGCCGCTGGAATGGGCCTGTTTTTTGCAGTTGTCATCTATATGAATGGGTAGTAATTTTTGACATCATGTATATAAAAGGGTCGTAATTAACCCCAAATGGCCAGAATCTTTACTGGTGGCTGTGATTAATCAAGTATTTACCATTATTTCATGTTAAGGAACATTCCTGCTGTGAAATTAATGGTTTTCTTACTCCAATTACACATTTTTACTATACAGTTGGGTTTCTTATTTTTGAAATTTACTATATGAATGGGTCAATATTTTGTTGGGGGAACTATATGAACGGGGGTATTTTCAAAATGCCAGCGTCAGGCACTTTGATCGGACTACCCTAATAAAATTTCACCAGAAATATGTGAATTACATTTGTATATGTAGTTTTTGTCTCGCTCGTGATGAAAGGTGCGGAAAGCGAGACATAAGCGTACCAAGTATGATGACGGCGGCAGAGTAAACTTTCATGTTAAGTTTTTGTGATTAGGTCATTTTTGTGTCGCCTGCTGTAAGCAGAGTCGACACATAGGGATTACTATTCGTCGTCTTACGTCGTCGTCGTCCTGCGTCGTCCGTCGGTTTTTGGATCCGCAACTCCTTCAAAACTATTAGTCCGATTCCAACCAAACTTTCAGGATATGTTGTTCACTTGGTGTAGTTGTGCACCTGATACTCGGAATTTTGATTTTACTGATTTTAGAGGTTCAATGAGCCAAAATTGCTCATTTGTGAGTCTGTTGTTTTGAATCCGCAACTCCTTCAAAAGTGCTAGTCCAATTCCAACCAAACTTTTAGGATATGTTGTTCACCTGGTGTAGATACTTAGAATTTTGAATCGACAGATTATAGAGGCTCACATAGCCAAAATTGCTCATTTGTGAGTTGGTCAGTTTTTGAATCCCGAACTCCCTTAAAACTGCTAGTCAAATTCCAACCAAACCTTCAGGATATTTTTTCACCTGGTTTAGATGTGCACCTGATACTTTACATATTTTAGAGGTTCACAGAGCCAAAGTTGCTCATTTGTTATTCTGGTTAGTTAATCCTCAACTCCATCATAGCTATTTAAGTCAGATTCCAACCAGACTTGCAGGATATGTAGTTCACATGTTGTTGTTGTGCATCTGATATGTAATATTTTTATTTAAAAGATTTTTGAGGTTCACTGAACCAAACTAGTTCCTATGTTAATTTAGTCTGTTCATGTGGTATTCTTTCAAAACTGTAAGTCATATTCCAACCAACCTTTCAGGATTTGTTGATCACTTGATTTAATTGTGCACCTGATATTTGCAATTTTGATTTTACAGATTTTAGAGGTTCGTTTGGCCAAAAATGGCTCTTCTGCTGTGCAGGCGACACAAGTGTTCCATGGAACATCCATCAATTTTCTCAGTAACTATAAGTGGTAGGTCAATATATGGTATGTAGGTTGGTCTTTGGTAGTACATTACAGTCTGCTATATGGCTTTTGTCTGTGACCTCAATTTCATGGTCAAATGAACATGTTAAGTTTTTGTGATTAGGTCATTTTCTCAGTAACTATAAGTGGTAGGTCATGGATATTTCTTAGATGACAGTCTGCCATATGGCTTTTGATAGTTGCCCAATTCACTATAGCGAACTTGTTAAGTTTGTCTGATCTAAGTCAGTTTGAGTTTATACATCAATTTAGTGGCAAAGCAGGGACTATTTGGGTTCACACTTGTAGAAACATTAGACATGTCTGCAAGAAAATTTTTCTTGATATCTACAAAATTTGCATTCAAAAAAAGATAAGTTATGTTATTCAGCATAGTTTCGTCATTGTGTTGCCTGCACACGTAGTGTGTGGCGACATATAGGGATCACTTTAGTCTTCTTGCGGCATTGTCGTCGTCTTTGTCATCGTTGTCCGTACCACTTTTTTCGTAACACTTTTTTCAGGCGTAGAAAAAAAAAGTTGTGAGTTTAGGGTAACCCGACCCTACCTAAAATTGTATGCCCACCCTAACTTTTTTGCCTATTTTACAACAAGCACTGTTAAAGTCAGAAATGTTCCTCCATTACTACAATGTAAAAAAAAATATTAAAAAAAATATTTTCCTACCTACCCTACCTAACTTTGAACACCATGTTACCCCAAACACACAATTTATTTTCTTAGGCCTCAGCAACTACAAATTACAGCCACTTGAAATTGTGAGTGTGACTTTGGTATGGGGTCCCATATTGCACTTATCGAATTCAGGTCTGTCGGGCATCAACTTCCTGTTTACCGACTTGGAGTATTTTCAACAAATAAGGCCAATGGTACAAGTTTTCGTAACACTTTTCTCAGCATCTACTTATCACAGCCACTTGAAATTTTGTATGTGACTTTGGTATGGGGTCCCATATTGCACTCATCAAATTCATTTCTGTATGAAATCTACTTCCTGTTTACCGACTTGGAATATTTTCAACAAATATGGTAAATGGTACAAATTTTCGTTACACTTTTCTCAGTTTATTCAATTGGTTAAAAACAGGTTAATCTTGAACTCCTTCAAAACTGTCAGTCATATTCCAACCAAACTTGCAGCATAAATTGTTCACCTGATTTAATTGTGCACCTGATACTTAGAATATCAATTTTGCAGATTTTAGAGGTTCACTGAGCAAAAATAGCTCATATGTTAATTTGGTTATTTATCTGCAAGACCTTCAAAATTATAATTCATATTCTCAACAAATTTACATGATATGTTTTCTCTCCTGATCCAGACATATACCTGATACTTACAATTTTGATTTTACAGTTTGTAAAGGTTAACTGAGTCAAAAATGGCTCTTTTAAAGTGCAGGCGATACACAAGTGTCCCATGGAACACCCATCATTTTTTTTTAATTATTACTACACAGGTTAACAGAACCAAAAAGTTCCATAAAAATGAATTGCATTATCGAGTTGTGAATCCTACAAAAAATGTGTACAACACCCACTTCAAGCTGCCCATGATTCATCTTGTGCCAGGTGTCAGTCCAGTCATAAATTCTGAATCTCTTAAATGCATCAGCTATAAAGCAGTTGTAATGCAGTGCTTGAAAATTACCTTCAGTCTCTGACATTGAAGTTTGGGAAATTTTAAGTTTTTATGTGCAACAGTTTAACTTTGATGGCATAACACACAAAAGGGCCAAGGGAACATTCTAGAGGGGTGTTCCAGGTACCGAGGTTGAAGATGCCAGATAAAGGGGTCCAGACATCCATGGTGTTTTAGCTATGGCAGTTCAAGCCATGGAAGTTGAAAACTACTTAAAAGAATATGAATAGAGAATAAGCTGCACTTCACAAGGTGTTAATAGGGAATATTACTCCTCTTCAAAAGCATGAAGTTACTTATTGGCAATACGGAGTATTGGGAACCAAAAATCCCCATGCATATGCTTGTCAGGTGTTCATGTACTTTACAACAAAAACAGGAGGTGAAACATATTTCATTAAAAACCTTTTAACATGTTCAAAGACATCATTATCTGAATTTGATTTTGAAATAAAGTAGATCGATCAGTAGATATACATTTGAAACATGACATTGCAATTGGCTTTCACTACCAATCATTTCTTTTACACCCTGAAAATGTTCATCATATAATAGAAATGTGTGTTACAAATTTTCTTATGCCCCCAGATCGAGGATCAGGGGGCATATTGTTCTTGTCCTGTCTGTGTGTCTGTTTGTCTGTCTGTCTGTGCGTCCAAATTTTTAACTTTGGCTATAACTTTTGAACTATGTAAGATAGACTTTTCAGTGTTTAGGTCTAGTCAAGAGGAACATAAGTATGCCAAAAAAAATGAGGTCAGGTCAAAGGTCAAGGTCACAAAGGTCAAAGGGGGTGAAATTGGCTGTTTTCACATATTCGACCGTAGAATCCTTATTATTTATGTTATTGCTAATAAAATTGCACAACTGTAGTATTCAACAGATTTACCTTTTTTGAGAAACAAGAGGCCCAAAGGGGGACAGATGGAAAAAAATGAATTTTAAAATTTTTTGTCGGATCTTGATGTAGTATTTTTCTGTAGGTTTCTTATAGCATGCTTAAACAGATACATTTAACAATCAAAACCATTGCAGTAAACAAGAGGCCCAAGGGGGATCATCTGTTTCAGAATAAAGGGGTTAAATTGGGTGTTTTTTGGTAATAAACAACTTTTGAACTATGTATAATAGACTTTTAATACTTGGCAAGTGTATAGGTCTTGTCAAGAGGAACACAAATATGCAAAAAAATAGTCAAAGGTCAAGGTCACAGAGGTCAAAAAGGGGTAAAATTGGGTATTTTTATATATTTTACTGTAGAATCTGAGGGCATATGTAGTGTTTCACAAACACATCTTGTTTCAAGATAAATACACCTTTAATGCATCTATTAATTAAAATTTTGAGCTTTTAATTATTTAAAATCTTATTTCTAATTTAGAAGCTACATGACAGGACTGCTACAAGAACACTTACACTGAAGTGACTGATAAATGGGAGGAACTGAGTGCTACAAACAATAACAGAATAATTAGATTTGTGTAAGTTTTGCTCATAATCATATGTGGAATTGACTTTTGAATATGTTGCCATGCAAAACTGTAAGATTCATTTAAGTAATTATAAGTCCCCTACCGGTGATATCCGAAGCGAAATGTAGGTTTGTGCTCGGTCTGTCTGTGCATCAGTCCCACATCAGTTTTTCACACCTTTTTCTTTTATCCCTTTTTAATCCTTGTCTTGCTTTAAACAAAAATACTAATAATTAATCTTTATTGGTGAAATGTTTGTAATTTTATTCATTTTTAGCTCACCTGGCCTTAAAGGCCATGTGAGCTTTTGCTATCACTTTGCGTCCGTCTGTCCGTTGTCCGTCAACAATTTCAAAAATCTTCTCCTCTGAAACTGCTGACCAAACTTTGCCTGAAGCATTACCAGAGAATGCAGTTTCCAGATTTTGTCCGATTAGTCGGCTGATCGAACAACATGGCCGCCATTGCTAAAAATATAACATACGGGTAAATTGCAGTTTTTGGCCAAAACTTGAAAATCATTACAGATATCAAAAATCTGACAGAGTTTAAATGATAATCATGGTGAGATCTACCTATTGTGTAATTTTGAAGAAAATCTTAAAACCCGTTTCGGAGATATAGCCCTTTTTCCACAAAATTTTCAAATTTTTTGCATTTTTTATTTTTTCTTTCAAAAAGTGTAACAGATAGAGGTCAAGTAAAAATGGTAAAAAGGTTCAGCATATCAAGACCTAACCACCCTGAAATTTTGAAGAAAACCCCAAAACCCTTGTAGGAGTTATTGCCCATTCTTTCACAGAATTTTCAAAATTTTCATATTTTTCGTCATTTATTTCCAAAATTGTAGAAGATGAAGGTGTTATGTGGCAGAAACGACCAATTAAAGTCAGCAAAGAAAAAAACAAAATTGGCTCAAATTAACTTTTTAATCAGACGAAAAAAAAATAATTATTTTACAAATTAAATACAATATATAACTTATCTGACAAAAATGAAGTCCAAGTAATAATCCAAATGAACAGTTCACTTAATTCCACCAATAAATGTCCAATAGAATAACCCTTATAATCCTCACTCAAAGTTGATAATAGATTCACAATAATTGATGTCGATTTCCAATACGAAAGATGTGCGTGATAATCCTATATAAAGTAATTAATCCTGTATAAACTTATTAAACTGACTGACTTAACCCTTTTCAGCTACCTCATATAAATACATTTATTCTTTCCAGAAAAATCTTCAACGGATATAACTAGAACATTCTAATCAACTAATTATCACATGACTAAAATGATTATGTAAGGAAAAACTCTAGAAAAATCTATGTGTTAAAATGTGAATTTAAATTCTAGAATATTCCACATGTTCTAAGGTGTAATAACCTTGACCCTTGTTTATTGTAAACAAGTTACATAACTAGGCCAAACAAATTACATAATATTAAGGCCATACAAATTAAAAACAATGAACAAAATGCATTATAGAATATTTACAACATTTAATTACCTATAACAAAGGTTAAATGTAAATTGATAAAATGTTTGCCATACTTTTGGGACCTCAAAATTCGTGTTGAATATTGTTTGTTAACCACCATTTTCAAAATGATTGGTTGACCAAATTATTTTAAGAGTTTATGATACCATACTTATTAAATATGGATTTTGTTTTTGTCTTTTTAGGAGCCAATGAAGAACATTATTTGTGATGAAGAATGACATGGACATTATGGACTAATTAAATTTTTGTGATATTTATATATTATTAATATAAATAGTGTGTGAATTGTATATGATTTTCTTTTATTTTTTCCAATTTCATATTATATGCATAATAGGGGTGACATAATTCCCCAATATCCATATCGTCTTTTTGCTTTGTTCTGTAGAACAATTAATGCTATAACATGGCAAAATGAAACCAGATTGCTTATTTTTAGGAGGTATTTCACAAATTTTGTCGTTTTTTGCCTGTTTTCATTGTTTACAAAACTGATGAGGAATATACATGATATATGGTACAGACCTGACAATGGGTTACATTGAGTGTACAGACAAATTGACTACACTTCACTGAATTGACTTCACTGTCAAAACATTTTCCGTCAGAGAATAAAGAGTAATTATTTGATATTACTGGTTTTGTCTTTACCCTGGATTGACTGGCTGAAAGTTTTTATGGGTGTCGTATACAGAGCAGGACATCCTTGCCACTGCTGGTGGACTGTTAGTCCCCGAGGGTATTCACCAGCCCAGTAGTCAGTACTTCGGTGCTGACCCGAGAGCCGATTCTATTTAAAACCTTACAATATCTAATTTTTGTAAATTTTGTTGAAACTAAGGACTATCTCCCTCATGCAAAGCTCTGTCCTTAGCTGATTTTGGTTTCCTATTTAGATCATATTTGGTAATTTGTTCTCTATCAGTTTTTAAACATCTTTGACATTATGGTCTTCCACATGTTTAGATTTTATCTGCACTGAAGAGACATAAGTTGTCGAAATGCGCATATGCAGAATCAAAATTCACAGTAACTTCGGTATTTAGTTATTTATTATATCTTTCTTTCTACAATTTTATAAAATTGCATTCATGACATGAATAGTGAACAGTCAAGTAGTGTCAAGGCAAAGCAACCTGCTCCTGACATTTTGCCAGTGACCTGTCATTTTTGTATGAAGGTCCGTTAAGTGATACTGAGACGAAAGGAAACCCGTACAAATAGCAATAAATGTTTACACTGTAAGTTACACTGCAAGTTTCTAATGTTGTGTTTTCATTTTCATATTTTTGTGAATGTCACGTGTCTTTGTTTTTTTTCTATTTTATTGTTTTTGCCCTGTCGCTGTACTTGATTGTGTGGTTTGTTCCTTTTGCCTGTCCCTGGACTTGATTTTTCTTATTTATGTGTGGTTTGTTTCTTTAGTATTTTATTGCCATTAGTTATACAGCAACCTCACAAAATCAGACTAGTAATAAAAATATATAATTACTGATATAGACATGGCCGTGGGTACTTAATACTGTTTTTGAGCATTGATATACTAGATGGAGATACATGTAACAATCTCCAGTAATCAGCCAACTACAAAATGTAAATCACAGCAAGTCACAAACACAATGATTTTAGAATCATTTACATTCGAACAAAAACAGGATATTAACCAATGACTTTTTTTTTAGGTCTTGTATTTTTTTATGAAGAACACTATTTATCTTTGAAAGAAACGTCAACAAAAAGGGCTCATGTTCCAGATTTTATAAGTCATGTTGATTATGTTCTCAAAACGTTACAAATTTCATGTGGATCATATTATACACATCTATTTTGCAACAATACTTTTTTCATGTGCAATTAAAAATAGTATTATGTTTCACCACAAGTAGTTATTTTGTACTTCTTATCTATTGTACATATAGTGTAAGTAACAACTTTTGTAAATATATAATTGACTGTTTGTGTTGTACAAAGATTAGAGGTGCATTAGTAGTACTATACAAAGATTGTTAGTACTCTAATTGTACAATACATGTTAGATTTACAAAAAAGTCCTACAAATTATAGTGTTTCAAGTGTGACCTTATACCAAATTTGTACTAACAGCTCAAACAGTTTTACAAGTTGACAAGTTGAAAGAAAAATAGGTCCATTTAAGTTTCTGAAGTAGGAAAAAGACCAAATTCAATCAACTTTTTAAAATTATAAATATCTCTTGAAAATTATGTAGATTCATTAAAAATACAAGAGTAAAGATCCATCCTCTCGAGTTAAAATTCTGTACTTGTGTATTTCGTTGCATTTATATGTAATTTATAGGCTGTATTATCTCTTTTACTATGTATATGTAGTTTATATTTTCCCCCTTCTTCACAATTTTTTTTGGAACAATTTTGAAATTTTCAATTTAATATTAAGCCTTAAGGGTTAGGGGAAATAATGTGGGCTTATTGAACCTTCACTGTGTAAAATTCATGTGATCTTTTCAAAAATTAAAGAATGAACTTAATGTTTAGTTTTTGAGAAAAAAAAGTTCAGTTTAGTTGCCTATACATATATGTATATTCATGGATGGTTTCTTATTACTGTCACTTTAATTAACACAATTTAATTCCATAAATCCACTTGTCAAAGGAAAGGAATTAATTGAAATGTAAACTAATTAAGAGTTTTACTGGTGGCCATCAATGATTTTTGAACTAATTATACTTTGATCACTAGAAGCTTGTGTTTGTTTTGTAAATTTTGTAAATTTTTGTAAGGATTGTAAATTTTCAAAACTGGAATTGAAATTAAATGTTTTTCATCATAAAATTTCTGAATCAAAAGAAAATATTTTATACTTTTAGATAAGTAGCAAAGCTGGCAGATATAAGAGAAAAACAATGTTCAATATTTAGTATGGAGTTCCAATACATTTCACTAAAACAAATTTTTATAGTTGAAAAGCTTTACCCAAGTTTCAAATTAGAAAAAGGTAATGCTATGTAATGCCATGTAATGCTTAAATTACAGGCATTTTTGAAATGTAATGCATTATATTACAATTACATGTAATGCTAAAAATAGAGCATTACACATTACATGCATTACTTTGTAATAATGTAATGCATTACAGGGCATTACAATTACACATTAGCATTACCCCATGCCTGTAATATATCTGTATAAAACTGACATATTATGGATTTTTTAAAAACAGTATTGAAAATCATTAAACAACTACAGAATACATACACAGAAAAGAACATAATATGTACAAAGGAAAACAGTCAAACTATGAGGCAACACCCCCAAAATCAAGACTCATCTATTTAACTGAATACAGTACTCGTGGTATATACAAAATTTTCATAATTTTCATGCGAACTGAGCCACGCCTGAAATACGCACGAAATTAATTTCATGAATTTAAGATGAATCGAGCCACATATGAAATTCAGGCGTTCTTAGCACGCATGTAAATCATGCGTACTAATTTACATCTGATATTCATATGAAAATTACATGAAGTTCAGGCGAAAAATTTTATGCGAAAATCATGCGTAGCTCGTTTCATCTTTTATACGCGCGTAGATGCACGCATGAAATTCATACGTTTTTTACATGAATTTCATGCGTGGCACATTTGCCTGTGTAAGTTTCAAAATGTGCATATGCAGAAAATAAATAAACAGTAGCTTCGGTATTTTGTTTTTAGGTAATGAGTCTGGAGCTGGCATGTCAGTTAACTGCAAGTAGTCTTTTGTGATTTCATGTTTATGTCCGTATATTTAGTTTTTTCCAGTTTCATTTTTTCACATTTGACTCAGTCCTGTTGCTAACTGAATTCTACTGTTGTTTCTATTGTTTTTTTTATTTATCATTGGCTTGGGGGAAGGTTTGGGCCCAATTAAACTAGTTTAACCTGCCGCAGCAGGTTTGCGCCTGTCCTAATTCAGGAAATTAATTAAGCCTTTGTGTGTCTTGTCTGTTTTTTACTTAGTTTACTTTATGTCTGGAGGAGTCTAGTATGGTGTTTATTTCGCTGAACTTGATTACTCTTTATTTTGGGGGCCGACTCCGACGTGCCATTGGGTGTGGGGCTTCCTCACCGTTCATTGAAGATCTTATGGTGGCTTTGACTTGTGATCGTTGGCTGTTTGACACATTCAACGTTTCCTTTTTTTTTCTACTAATGACGTCACTGGCACTTCTTCATAATACAAAATGTAGCATTCATAAATATTATTAATATATACTCATTTGAATATTTATTATCTGATTTGTTCAAATCGTGTCAAATAATATTTGATATTTCGCTGAGTCAATCAGTTAACATTGGGTCGTATAGGAAGGTCACCTGCTCGTGAGAATTTCCTCGTGAGCCTCATGTTTTTTTACTGTTTCGGTTACATCCCTTTTTGTTGACCAAGAAATAGAATAGCGGCAAGCAATATTTTGTTCGCCTGTGGACCAGGCTGAAATTGAACGTTCCCTTCTTAACAAGGATTCTGTTATTACAAAACGGAAATTTTCGGGTGCAGTGAAATACTTCAGAACATTTTAATGAAAAATTACGAGGATGCTAACTTTGAAACCATTGATATCTAGGTCTTGGATGATCAACTGAAGTCATTTTACGCAATGTGCAGGAAAGTGGATGGGACACTTTTTAAGAAAACAGCAATTCAGGGAATTCTTTACAGAATAAAGAGACACATAAGGGCTTATGGATTGGTATAAACCACCAATTACCAGGGATGATTTGAGAAAATTATACACCAATTACACTAATGTTTTTAATAGTGATAAACGGTAAGCCGCTAGGTCTTCAGGCAAAAGTATGGTTTGAGATTATGTTTTACTTGTGCAGAAGAGGCCAGTTAAAACTTTGTTAAATGACAAAGTGTACTTTTCAAACATGAGATGTTATATCCATCAAGTTGTTGATGAAATGGGCAAAAATCATAGAGAAAACTCTGAGGGTACTGTTACTGGTGGAAGGATATATGACATACCAGGTATTATTTATTAACTTTAACCCTCCACCAACTCAGGATCCTTGCAAACAACAATTTTCGGATGGTTTCCACCTGATTTGTCTTTTTCGCCCATGCACTTCGGCTCTTGAAAACTCTGTTTGGTAATTTGATATTTTCCCCCATTGTACATGTAGCAATGTTCCCACATACATGTTTTTGTATCGTTGAAAATTAGAAAAACACATGGCATTAGTTTAAATTGTAAACTTCAAGGGATTTGAAAAACCTTGCATTTAAAATAATAGAGGTAAATTTAATAGCAGATATATATTTGCTTATACTACCCTTAAGATTGTAATATTTTGTTACCTCTGAGACACTTGGTTCATCTCCTACCGGTTTCACTGCTACACTGTCAGATATTCATGGAGTAAACTGGCAATGTTGTTAGTAGTTACCTAACGTCACTAATAAAAGCGAAAGTAGCACTACGGCGACGTTACTAAATATATATACGAACGTTAAAAATAACAAATAAAACTAGATTTGCAATTGCAAGCAATAGCTGATTTTTAATTTCTGATTTTTAACGTTAATAAAATTATAAATATGAGTTTTTTTTCCTTTTCTTTTCTTTTGGCTTCAAATATAACATAACTAAGCAGTCATATAAATCAGAAATAAAACCAGCTCACACTTATAGCCGCTTCGATTTCAAAATATACAAATTTTAAATATTTATAAAAGAAAATTGTACTTATTCATAAGCTTATCAGAAACTTGTATTAATAAAATAACGAATATATATTTCTCTATGTCTATTTATGTGTGTTTGTATATGCAGTTTTCCGACATATTTTAATTCTAGTGTCAAACACAATATTGCCCACTAATAGCCGCTTCGAATGTTCAAAACGCCTGTTAAATATATTAGAATCGAAACAGATTATTGCAATGGGCTCTATGCGAAATAGAACATTGTCTGACCTTAGATCATATTGTATTTTGTTTCTTTCTGTATTACACATGTGATTAAATTTAAATGTATTTATGTTATATTATATTCTCTGTAACTTTGTATGCAGTTTATGAGAAATAAAGACATTCCTTCATCCCAAAATAAAATCATATGCTAAAAACATTACGGAACAGAATAAATTAGAAATTTTAGAGTGTCTATCTAATTCTTTTTGGTAAAAGGCTGTTGTTGACACTTGTTAAATGAACAGCTGCGCCAAGTCGCATGAAACACCCGTCGTCACCCCTTCAAGACTTTAAGTGATTTAGGTAAGGGGTTCTCAATTTAGAAGCACATATAACTGCCTAATTAAGATTTATATTTTTTTAAGGAATCAATCTGAAGTGCTGATCAAATTACTTATCAGTTAGAGTGTGACGTGTAAAAATTGCCTCAAATTTGACGAATAAAATCCTATAACTCTTGCAAGAAAAATCAAAATTTCGCAAAAAATTAAAGTATACAGATTGTGAAAATATCATACCATATACCTCTACAAAGGTTGAAGAGAATTGGCCAAAGGGTTGTCAAGTTAGAGAGCGACATGTAAAAAATTGCCTTAAAATTGACAAAGTCCCATAACTCTTGCCAGGAAAATTGAAATTTCACGAAAAAGTATACAGATCGTGAAACTATCATACCCAATACCTCTACAAAATTTGAAGTGAATTGGCCAAAGGCTTATCAAGTTAGAGTGCGACATGTAAAAAAAGTGCCTTAAAATTGACGAATAAAGTCCAATAACTCTTGCAAGAAAAATCGAAATTTCATGAAAAAGTATACAGATCATGAGGCTATCACTATTAAGTTTGAAGTGAATCGGCCATTAGTTGTCAAGTTAGAGCACGACATATGAAACGGACAGACAGACGGACGGACAATCGGACATAGGTATACCATAAAACGCCCGTCATTAGACGGGCGTATAGAAAGCAATGAAAATCATCAACTTTCAAAATTTCAACTGGATAGAGAAGTAACACGTTCCATGGATTTTAAATTGATTATGTCTTAGGGTTAGGAAATGACATTAACCAATCTACTAGCAAACAGATCTTTCAAAAACATATTTTCCCCGCTTACAGTGTGATGGGTGCTGTTAACAGAGCAGGACATGCTTACCCTTACGGAACACCTGATGTCACTCAGTTTTACTGGAGTTCACACTGTGAGTGCCTTTGTTTTGAATGTTGTGATTTCTATTTCTGTGCTTTGTATCTACTAACGTCATTGTTTTCTGTGTCTAACGTCATTGTTTTCTGTGTTCTCGTTTTGGCCATGTCTTTGGACTTCAATTTTTGTAAATTTCACTTTCACACACATTTAGATGTTTATTTTAAGGTGTTACGTCTGTTTTAAGCCCCATTTGTTACCTTGGGTTGGACCACTATTTATCCTAAAATCTTGAACATGATTCAAAGAACTAGTGGCGTATCAGAAATTTTCATATTCTTGCCAGTGACATAATGTAAAGCTTAAGAACTCAGACTAGCAATTGATTATAATCTTTCATTATCGAGTTATATATGCTGAATTTTATGTTGTTTTTACCGATAGTTTTTGTATTTTTATAATGACGATAGCATATTTTTTGTTAGTTTAGTCATTTTTATGCCCCCAGATCGAGGATCGGGGGCCATATTGTTTTTGTCCTGTCTGTCTGTCTGTTTGTCTGTGCGTCCGAAACTTTAACCTTGGTTATAACTTTTGAACTATATAAGGTAGACTTTTGATACTTGGCATGTGTATAGGTCTAGTCAAGAGGAACATAAATATGCAGAAAAAAAAGTAGGTCAGGTGAATGGTCAAGATCACATAGGTCAAAATGGGGTGTTTTTGGCTGTTTTCACATATTTGACTGTAGAATCCGTAATATTTATCATTTGAGACAGGGTTTGTTTTATGTTATTGTTAATAAAATTGCGCAACTGGAGTATGCCAACAGATTTGAGGTAGCATTTACCGCTTTTGAGAAACAAGAGGGACAAATAGAAAAAATTGAATTTTTCAATTTTTTGTCTAATATTGATGCAGTATTTTTCTGTAGGTTTCTTAAAGCATGTTTAAACAGATACATTGTACTTTTAACAATTAAAACCATTTCAATAAACAAGAGTCCCAAAGGGGCTTCATCTGTTTCAGAATAAAGGGGTTAAATTGGGTGTTTTTATGGTAATAAACAACTTTTGAACTATGTAAGATTTAATATTTGGCAAATGTATATGCTTTGTCAAGAGGAACATAAATATGCAAAAACATTAGGTCAAAGGTCAATGTCATAGGAGTCCAAAAGGGGTAAAATTGGGTATTTTCATACATTTTACTGTAGAATCTGAGGGCATATGTAGTGTTTCACAAACACCTATTGCTGAACCTCTCCTTTGATAACACCAAGCCAGTAGACAGTACTTCGGTGCTAGCCCGAAAACCGATTTTATTTGGAAATGTGCAATCAAGATGGCGACATCAAGATGAAGACAGGAATAAAAGCCCTGTCCTTGATAAACTGGAGTTTTCTATGTATCGTGTGCGTTTTTGTCACATGTACATTCACTCCATATCCTTTCATTTTTCCTAATATCTAATTTACCAAAATTTTTTTCAAAACAAAGGAGTATCTTCCTCTGTCCTTTGCTGATTTTGGCATAAGTATTTAGATCATATTGGTAACTTGTTCTCTATCAGCTTTTGCATATATTGCAATATATGGTTTTCGAACTGGTTTGATTTGATCTGCACGGAAGAGATATAAGTTGTAGGTATGCGCATATGCAGAAAGTATTTAACAGTTACTTCGTTATTTTGTTATTATTTACACTTCCTTGAAGACTTGTTGACGTCATATAATGGAAAAACTTCAGACCTTATCAGCGACCAAGTTTATGTAGATTTTCTGCCATCTTGTTTATTTATGTTTATACTTTTTAATAATATCAGAGAGAAGAAATGTTCAATTTTTAGATCACCTGGCCTAAAAGGCCATGTAAGCTTTTGCCATCACTATGCGTCCGTCGTCCGTCCGTCTGTCTACAATTTCCAAAATCTTCTCCTCTGAAGCCACTGGGCCAAATGTAACCAAACTTGGCCTGAATCATCAACAGATTATGGCTTCTCAAAATTGTGTTCGATTAGGCGGTGGGTCACACAACATGGCGGCCGTGGCTAAAAATAGAACATACGGGTAAATTGCCAATAACTCCAAAACCGTTACAGATATAAAAAATCTGACGAAATTAAAGTGATCAGCATGGCAAGATCTACCTGCCCTGCAATTTTGAAGAAAATCCGAAAACCCGCCTTGGAGTTATTGCCCTTTTTCCTTAAAATTTTCAAAATTTGTTCATTTTTTATTTCAAAAAGTGTAACAGATAGAGGTCAAGTGTTTATTGCAAAAAGGTTCAGCATATCAAGATCTACCAACCTTGAAATTTTGATGAAAATCCAAAAACCCTTGTAGGAGTTATTGCCTTTTTTCATGGAATTTTCAAAATTTTCATATTGTTCGTCTTTTATTTCCAAAACTATAGACGATGAAGGTTAAGTGTAAATTGATAAAATGCTGCGTGGATTTGGAAACTGGTGTTTAAAATTGTTTGTTGACTGCCATTTTCAAAATGGCCGCCAAAAAAGGCGGGAAAATACAACATTGTTCGATTTCAGTGAAATTTAGTTTCCAAATAGATATTGATGTAGCAACTTCAAAACCGGTGTTGAAAATTGTTCGTTGACCGCCATGTTCTAAATGGCCGCCAAAAAAGGCGGGAAAATTCAACATTGTCCGATTTCAATGAAATTTGGTTTCCAAAATGGTAATGATGTCGCAACTTCAAAACTTATGTTAAAAATTATTCCTTGACCGCCATTTTCAAAATGGCCGCCAAAAAAGGCGGGNACTCAACATTGACCGATGTTGAAATTTGTTCATTGACCGCCATTTACAAATAACTAAATACCGAAGTCACTGTGAATTTACTTTTTGCATATGCGCATTTCGACAACTTATGTCTCATCAGTGCAGATAAAATCTAAACGTTTGGAAGACCATAAACTCAAAGATGTTTAAAAACTGACAGAGAACAAATAACCAAAGTGATCTAAATTTAAAGCCAAAATCAGCTAAGGACAGAGCGTTGCATGAGGGAGATACTCCTTAGTTTTCAATTAAATTTACAAAATTTTAGATATTGGAAGGTTTAAAAAATAATCGGCTTTCGGGTAAGCACCGAAGTACTGACTACTGGGCTGGTGAATACAAAATGATGTCTCGACTTCAAAACTGGTGTTGAGGGTGGTCCTTAGCAAGAATGTTTTTTTTTGTCAAAAAAGCCCAACAAAGAAATATAGGAAAACATTATCAGACTTTAAATACAGTTCAAGATGTGTGATATTTGAGCTACCAAAGTTTGAGAGACTGAAGATCAACTGTATAACTTACAATGTTAGCTTGATTGTGGCAACTGAAATTCAGGTGAGCGATACAGGCTCCTGGGAGCCTCTGGTTATTTTACTGATTATTTGTCATGAAAAAAGTTTTTATTACCAAATAAAAAAAAATGAAATAAGTGATTGACTGACCTTATTTTCTTTTCTTTTTTTTGCGTAAAGGAAAAAAACATTGCTCTCCAAACGTAAGAATATTTTGATTAGTCGAGGTCGACTTTATGATACTGAAAAAACAAGGATAATTTTGCGATAGCAAATTTTCACGAATAAGCTATTCAACATTAATTCGCGAATTGATGATTGTATTTGTCCGTAGATATGATAAATTTGCATTGACTTAACTGTAAATCGAAATGGCGCTTCGGGCATATAGACGTACAGTAGTATGATCTTTTAATAAAAGTTACTGCGGATAACCTCTAGCTTACCCATAATTAAAAAACAACTCACCATCTCAGCTGACCAGTTTCATCACCTATCAAAAATCTAACAAACTGATTAAATAACTTCAATAGATAGAATTTTGATAGGTAATGAAACTGATTATCCGAGAAGGTGAGCTGTTTATAAGATGTATTCAGTATGAAATCCATTTACCTTCAGGGTTTTGAAACTAGTTTGGAGAGTTACAATTTAATTATGGGTAACCTAGAGGTTATCCGCAGTAACTTATTTCTGTAAAATGGTGAAATGTCATTATGGCCTTACTGGAAAAAAATAGTGAATGCACTGCAAAATGCCTGGTGGGGTATTAATTTACTGTAATTAAGCCTGCCCAAAAATTGCTCCCTGAATCTTCACCTTTTCAGGATGGTACAAACTTTTTACTTATAATAAAAGAAATACAATCAGGTTGGATCTGTATTACTAAGACAAGTGTAATCTATTTTTTTGAAATGTTTCATATTTCATAAATAAAAATCTGATACATTCCCAAACTTTTCTCATCATTTTAATCCCTTTGAAGTAGTTTAATCAGTTTGATAGAATTTTCCTAGCAAATGAAACTCCTTAGGTGTGTTGACGAATTTTACTCACAATTGACCTATGAACAAGTCAGTTTACCTGGAAACATAGATAATTATCTTGGGCTACTCTAATTGATCTAGGGGTAAAGTCAGAGGTTATCCGCAGTAATACAATGAGAACGTTTCAGTGAATTGTTTTTTTTGTTGTTTTTTTTTCAAAATTAGTTCTACTGCCATTATTCATATAGTTTGTCAAGTCGACGCCATCTATAAAATGTTTTTTTTCAAAAAAGATAATTCTAAAATTGTATTTGAAATATTCGCGAAACTAATGAATTCGCGTCAACGCGAATATTTCGTGTTTGCAAAAATTTGCTGTTTTACAGTAAGCCACGCGCATGTTGCTCAGATATGAATCGGCAACATGAGGAAAAAAAGTGAAGAAAAGTGATGTATTCAAGTCAATAAATAATAAAATTCCGAAGTAAAATGTTCAGAATAAATGATAAAAAGTAGAAGATAGAGGATGAACTTAAAATTGTGAGTTTTTAGCTCACCTGACCCATACTGTAAGTGTTAGCTATTACCGTCGTCCCTTAACGTTTTACATTTTCATCTTCTCCTCTAAGACCACTGAAGTAAGTTCAACATAACTTTACAGGAATGATGTATGGAAGGTACTTTACAAAGATCGTCATTTCGTTAGGACCCGTCAAAAACATGGCCACAAGCGCAGAATATAGGTTACATATGGGAACCCTAAGGAAGATTTACATTTTCATCTCCTTTGAAAGTACTGAAGCAAATTCAACCAAATTTGTGGAAGGTCTTTTACAAGGATTGCTCATTTTCTTTCGATCCGACAAAAAACATTACCATCGGCGTAGAACTTAGGTTTAACTTTTGACTCTGTGTGGAAAAATCATATTTTTATCTGCTGCTCTGAAGCAATTTCGACCAAACCTGATGTATGAAAGGTCCTTTACAAGGAATGCTCATATAATTTGCCAAAAAACATGGCTGCCAGCGCGAAAAATAGTTTAACATTGGATCTAAAATCACATTTTTGTCTTCTCGTCGGAAACCACTGAAGCAAATTCAATCAAACTTTACAGGAGTGATGTATGGAAGTTCTTTTACAAAGATTCCTCAGTTTGGTCTTATCTGACAAAAAACATGACTGCCAAATGCAACGCGGAACTTATGCTTAACATTAGACCAATTGTGGAAAATAACATTTTCATCTTCTCTTCTTAAACTACAGAATCTTATTCAACCAAACTGTACAGGAATGATGTATGGAAGATACGTTGCAAAGATTCATCCTTTTTGCCGATCCGAAAAAAAAACAAACTTGCAGTTGGCTGCCATAGTTTAAAATTAGACCCTTTTGGATAAATCATCATTTTCAGTATCTGCCATGAAAATATTTAAGATCAAACTGTATAGAAATGATATATGAAAGGTTAATCATAAAGTTTGCTCAATTTGGTCAGATCCGACAAAAATCCTGTCTACCTGCCCTGAACATAGTTACCGTTGAAAAAGGAAAAAAAAATCATATTTAGATATTTCTCTGAAATCATTGAAACAAATTCAACCAAACTTTACAGGAATGAAATTTGTGACGTCCTTCACCAAAACTGCCCAGTAATCAGTACCGATTCTATTTGGGACCTTGCAATATCTAAATATAATTGCAAATGTAATTGTAACGTTTATTTTCATTGGTCAACGTCATGAATAGCAAACGGAATTATTTTTCGATATTTCCGTTTGCCCATTAATCCGCTCCGCAAAAATATAGTGCAGCAAATAAAGGCGTCGTTAACATGGATCACACAGTTTTTAGCCTACAAAAATGGAATTAAAAGGATTAAACACTGATTTTTTTGGAAATTATGTATGTTTAAACTCCGGCAGCTCACTCACAAACTTTACATAGAGTCCTTCGGACTTTATTCAGTTTGTGAGTGAGCTGCCGGAGTTTATAAATAGACAATTTCCTAAAAAGGAGTGTTTCATCCTATATTATTTGAACTTTTTTTTAATTTAAGGAGTATATGTATCTCCCTCATGCAAAGCCCTGTCCTTAGCTGATTTTCTCTTTACATTAAGATCATATTGGTCATTTGTTCTCTATCGGTGTTTATACATCTTTGAGTTGACGGTCTCCCACACGTTTAGATTTTATCTGTACTGAAGAGACATAAGTTGTCGAAATGTGCATGTGCAGAAACTAAATTCACAGTAACGTCGGAATTTAATTACTGTAAAATATATAAGTTCAAAAAAGTAATTAGATATTTTAGTTTGTCATGCATAGGGAATTATTTCACCGGTTTTAAAAAATAAGATATTCAATGGCAGTGTTCAATATGAACTGTGACGAACTAGATAAGGAAAAAATAAGAATTTCTGTAGATTAAAATGCTAATGAAGAAAACAAAATGCGGTATGGCGAGCTTTTCTTTAAGATCGGCTATTGATAAAAACCCTCAGTTTGGTAATTTGTGATTCATTTACGACTCATAAACTCTCAAAATGTCAAAAATTACTATCAATATACGTCTCATACGTTCACTAAAAAATTCTTTGATATATATCAGTGGAAAACAATTGAAGTTTCGGTCCGAACTCTGATTCAAGATCCTTTTTAGCTCACCTGGAATAAAAACCCATGTGAGCTTTTCCCATTACTTTGCGCCCGTCATCCGTCCGTCAACAATTTCAAAAATCTTCTCCTCTGAAACTGCTGGGCACATTGTAATCAAACTTGCCCAAAATCATCATCAGAGTATGCACTTTCAAAATTGTGTTCGATTAGTTGGCTGGTCAAACAACATGGCCACCATGGCAAAAAAATAGAACATAGGGTAAATTGAAGTTTTTGGCAAATAACTCAAAACCATTACAGATATCAAAAATCTGACGGGGTAAAAATGATAAGCATGATGAGTTCTACCTACTGTGCAATTTTGAAGAAAATCTGAAAAACGATATTGGAGTTATCGCCCTTTTTCCGTAAAATTTTCAAAATGTTTGCATTTTTTATTTTTTATTAAACAAGAGGCTCTCAAGAGCCTGTATCGCTCACCTGGACCATGGCTGACATAGATAAAAGGCATTTCCAATAGGAAAAACGAAAAATAAATTTTAGCAGAATACTTTTTTTTTCTAAAATTACAGTATTCTTGTTTGGTTTCCATGGCAACGGAAAGATCCACCATCCATTTCAANGCAGGACATGCTTACCCTTCCGGGGCACCTGATGTCACTCTTGTTTATTGAGAGTTCACACTGTTAGTGCTTTAGTTTTTTGTGCTGTATATGTAACGTTCGAGTGTTTTGTAGGCATGTGGTGTCTTTGGTCTTCCGTCTTTTGGGGTTCTTGCTTTTGCCTTGTCTCTGGACTTTGATTTGTGTAATCTTGTACTTTGTTCCTTCGGTATTCTACTGCCGTTGTTCCGTAAAATTTTTAAAATTTTTGCATTTTTTATTAAACAAGAGGCCCTCAAGAGCCTGTATCGCTCACCTGGACCATGGCTGACATAGATAAAAGGCATTTCCAATAGGAAAAACGAAAAATAAATTTTAGCAGAATACTTTTTTTTTCTAAAATTACAGTATTCTTGTTTNACGGACCTACCAGATACATTTTTTGGATGGGACCAACTAAGGACCATTGTGGCTTAGATTGGTTCAAATTGGACCTAGTAGTTTCTGAGAAGAAGATCTTTGAATGTATATTCCATAGGGTCCAATGTTAAAACTATGTTCACGCTGGCGACCATTTTGGATGAGGTACAGACCTGCCGGATACCTTTATTAGAAGGGACCATCCAATGACCATTGTGACTAAGTTTGGTTATAACTGGATGGGTAGCTTCTGAGAAAAAAATCTTTGAATGTCTTTCCCATAGGGTCCAACGTTAAAACTATGTTCCCCGATGGCGGCCATCTTGGATTAGGTACAGACTGCTGGATACCTTTTTCGGAAGGGACCATCTAAGGACCATTGTGACTAAGTTTGGTTATAATTGGACAGGTAGTTTTTGAGCAGAAGATCTTTGAATGTCTTTCCCATAGGGTCCAACGAGATTTTGGATGAGACCTGCCGGATACCTTTATTAGAAGGGACCATCCAAGGACTATTGTGACTAAGTTTGGTTATAACTGGATGGGTAGCTTCTGAGAAAAAAAATCTATGAATGTCTTTCCCATAGGGTCCAATGTTAAAACTATGTTCCCCGATGGCGGCCATCTTGGATTAGGTACAGACCTGCTGGATACCTTTTTCGGAAGGGACCATCTAAGGACCATTGTGACTAAGTTTGGTTATAATTGGACAGGTAGTTTTTGAGCAGAAGATCTTTGAATGTCTTTCCCATAGGGTCCAATCTTAATACTATGTTCCCCGCTGGCGGCCATCTTGGATTAGGTATGGACCTGCCGGATACCTGTTTTGGAAGGGACCATCTAAGGACCATTGTGACTAAGTTTGGTTATAATTGGAC
>MJUU01071052.1:3083-23315 GCA_002080025.1 Modiolus philippinarum
GATGGGATTTTTTTCTTTGGATTCCTCTTGATCTAAGCTTTCAGATGTATGGCAATGAATTTGGCATGGCTCTTACCGTTTCCGAGCTACAAGGGGTCAAAGGGGCCAAAATTGCAATTTTTCTAAATATATGTCTTAACTTATTTTTCATCAGATTTCGATGGAATTTTTTTCTTTGAATTTCTATGGATGTAAAGTTTTAGTTGATAGTACATATTTTGCATAGCTCTTATGTTTTTCATCAGTACATGCAGTAAGTGATCAAAAGGGTTGAATTTTTCCTTTTTTTGTTCCTAGTTAATAACTGTCAAGCTTCTTTTTGTGTCCATCTAATTATTGTGTCAAGCTCTTTACTGTGTCCACAGTCACTTTAAACTAGTTTTGTTGAAATTTCAGTGGTCGACATGCTGCGGTCGTATCATGCTGCGCTCGGCGTAGCCCTTTATTGGTAAATCTCCCGATACTCTCAAAGACCAGTTATTTCTTGGAATTCTACTTAGCAACCACATCTTAATAAAGGCCAAATTATGATGACAGTGGAGTGAGCAGATGAGACACTACTTTCCTCGGAACCTTTACAAATTATTTTTAATTTTCATTGCAAATATGTTTTTATCATTTTAAGTATCTGTTCAGAAATGCATACAGTAGGTAAGAATTTGTTTAAAATAATATAAAATCAAACCATTTCAAACAGAATTCATTTATGCTTCAAAAGCAAATTTTAATCCAAATTGAAAGGCCAATTTTGCTGTCTGAGTAGCCTCTTAGCTTGAAGCTGTGTCTTATGGTACTTTTTAAAATTGTGGATTGAAAATGATATATTGTTTTTAATTTAGGGTAATGAAAATTTCTTATCCTATTTTTTTCTTACCACCAAAATTTATGTATAATGAAGAAATGAAGTTTTTTTCGATTTCAGTCTTATTTGCAATTTATTCTGTCAGATAACTTTGTTGTTGACCACAAGTGAAGTGAACTTGTCAGTAATTATTAAAAAATGTCAATTTCTTCCTACGTTTTTCTTGTCTGGGTAAACAGAAGAAAATTTTTGATTAAAATGATGTCTAATTTTGTATGGTTGAGTAAAGTTATTGATTTCCTTTAATTTTTCGTTTGTTTCTTTCTAATGATTATTGAAATATGATAACCCTAGACATCACAGGGATTGCTGTATATCCAATAGGAAAATCCATACAAGTGCGGTTACTAGATTAGCTTTATCAAAGGGCAATATTTTCACATCTCGGCTTTCATTTCTGAGTATGAAATAGTATGTTTCATATAAAAAAGTAATTTCTAGCATCAAAGTTTAAACTTCTAACAGTGACAATACTGTTGATTTTTGGTTCACCTGACTCAAAGGGCAAGTGTGAGCTATTGCCATCACTTGCTGTCTTCAATCCGACGGTAAAAAAAAATTATTTTCATCTTCTCCTCTGAAACCACTGAAGCAAATTCAACCAAACTTTACAGGAATGATGTATGGAAGGTTCCTTACAAAGATTGCTCTTTCTGTTCCGATTCGACAAAATTCGACAACGAAACTTGGTTTAACATTGACTCTATGGGAAAATCACATTTTCATTTTCTCCTCTGAAACCACCAAAGCAAATTCCTCCAAACTTTATAGGAATTATGTACTAAAGGTCCTTTACATAGATTGCTCATTTCAGTCCGATCCGATAAAAAACATGGCCACAGGCACGGAACATAGTTTAACATTGGATCCTATGGGAAAATCACATTGTCATCTTCTCCTTGGAAACATTGGAAAGCAAATTACACCAAACTTTACAGGAATGATGTACGGAGGGTCCTTTGCAAAGATAGCTCATTTCGTTCCGATCCAATAGAAAACATGGCCACCAGTATGGAACTTAGGTTTAAGGACATATTATCTTAAAAACTAGCACATGGACCCCCAATTTTCTGCTTGTCTTTCAGAAGAATGTCACTGAGAGGACCAATTGCCAAATTATCCAAGAAAAATCAATTGTCAATTTTTTTATATATCTCGATTTCAACATGAATATAGCTATAATTTAACATCACATATACAAAAACAACAAATTAGGGATATATCGGGTGTTGTTAATAGGTTAATCCCATTTAAAAGCGATAAAATGAGCAATACAGAACAAAAAACAGAACTAAAATCGCCCAAGTACTTTGAAAATTACAAACTTTTAAAAATTTCCATTAAAAAATTCAAATTACATGTATTGACTTTTACCCAAAAATTAGCAATTGTAACGTTAAATATCTCAAAAAGTGAGTCATGAAGGTATGTCTTTCTTTTCATATTTGGAATCTTCATATAAAGAATTACATAATACCGGATTTTTCGTGAAAAAAATCAAAATGGGATCTATACTGTATTGTATGCCCTTAACATAGGACCCTATGTGAAAAATTAAATTTTCATCTTTTTCTCTGAAACCACTGAAGCAAATTCAACCAAACTTTACGGGAATGGTGTATGGAAGGTCTTTTACAAATATTGCTCAATTCATTCAAATCCGACAGAAAACATAGCAGCACTGAACTTAGGTTTAACATAGGACCTTAATCGAAAAATCATTTTCATTTTCTCTTCAGAAACCACTGAAGCAAATTTAACCAAACTTTATGATGTTGTAAAGGTTCTTGACAAAGATTGCTCATTTCTTTGCGATCTAACAAAAAACATGGCCACAAGCACTGAAATTCCATTTAACATAGGACTCTATGGGAAAAATCACATTTTCATCTTCTCCTCAGGAACCACTGGAGCAAATTCAACAATTTTTACAGGAACGATGTATGGAAGATCCTTTACAAAAATTGCTTGTTTTATTTTGATTGGACTAAAAACATGGCCGCTAGCTTGGAACATAGTTTAACATTGGAGCCAAAGGGAAAAAAATACCCTTATTACTACATGTTCTGAAACTATTGACGCAAATTGAACTAAACTGTATTGGAAGAATATATAATTTTCAGTGGCCCATAATTGTTTAATTTGATCAAATACGCCCCTTTAATTGGGTATGCAAGCAAAATATTGAACCTTTCAGCAAACTCCTGTTCTGCTAAAGGGAGATAATTTGTACATGTTCTGAAACTATTGACACGAATTGAACTAAACTGTTTTGGAAGAATATATAATTTTCAGTGGCCGATAATTGTTAAATTTGATCAAATATGCCCCTTTAATTGGGTATGCAAGCAAAATATTGAACCTTTCAGCAAACTCCTGTTCTGCTCAAGGGAGATAATTTGTAAAGAAAAAAAAATAGAAAAAATTTGTTATTAATCATTTATTCAAAAAAAAGTTCAATGACCTTCAACTTTTGTGTAAATTGAAGGTGAGTATTTTAGCTAATATTTTGCCAAATTTTAAAAAATTCAATCTGATTTAAGTAAGATAAATTAAAAATTTGTTAAAATTCACTAATTTTTGCTGTCATCCCAACCCAAAAAGCTTATTTTTATGAAACCGATTTTAAGCTTAATATTTTATTTTTTGTATGCTCTTATAAAGAAGTGTAAGTCATGAAAGTATCAGAAGATCCATTGTATAAATGCATTTGAACCAACATATCTGTCTGTTTTGGAATTGATGAAGGAGAAAGTAATACCAGTTTCTGCTGTCATGACAGTTCTTTTGGATCAGTGAAGGAGAATTAATTCAGATTTTTTAGCCAAAGGAAATATTTGTTCATTGAATCGAATATTTTTAATTGTCATTTGATCGACATTTTACAGATTTCTTTGAAGTATCAAGAATTTAAATAAATGTCAAGCAAAATAATGTTGGGGTTACTGAAACTGAAACTTGTATGAACTGAGTATCCAGATATATTGTGAGATATTACATGTATAATCTAAAATTTAGTTTACACAGAACTTTCTATCTGGATATGATTTAGGATTCTGTGCAAAATTTTAATACAAGTTCTTTGGCACAAAATTAGTGAGCACTCTTTTACCCATCTTTCAAAATTACTTTTGGTCTCACTCTTTCCCTTTAAAGATAGTGGTCTTCGAATCATTTGTCTACCTGTATTGGGTTATATTTGTATGTTTATATTGGGTAATATTTGTATGTTTATATTGGGTTATATTTGTATGTTTATATTGGGTTATATTTGTATGTTTATATTTGGTTATATTTGTATGTTTATTATGCTAAAGAGGAAGTTGGAGATTTTGATAACCATTAATCAGTTTAACCCTACTTAAATAAAAGATCAGTGGGAAAGATTTGAAATTAAATCTGAATCTTTGAAATGATGAGTTGTGTAAGTTATTATCATGTTTTCCACATTACTATTGTTTGTCAATTATTTTACTTTTAATTTGAAACTATCAGTCAAATTTTTGTCAAAGATTTCTCGACCTGCATCAGTAGAAATAATTAGTCTGAAGCTGAGGAATTATATCATTTGGTAAATTAAAAAAATAAAATGAAACACTGCCAATCAAAGATTGCGATCCCCTGGCTTCCTTTTTTTGGCCCCTTCCCTAAAAAAAGACAGGTGTTTTTGAAACTAAATTTCTTTCTGTTGAAACAATCATTGCTACTGTAAAACACCAAAAAGATATGGTCGCTAGGTAGAATTTCAAAAAGTAACACGTCTTTGAGAATTTCAGGAAATAATCAAAATTGGAATCAAAGACTGCTACAAAATTATCATTTTTACTGTAAGGAATTGAAAATGATGTGGTTGCTAGTTAGAATTCCAAAAAATAGTAGGTCTTTGAGAGTTCCAGGAAATTTACCAAAATTGGAATCAAAGATGTTTGAAATTTGACTTTTTTGCTAGGTAAAATTCCAAAAAGTAATTGGTCTTTGAGAGTTTCAGGAATTTATCAAAATTAGAATATTTTTTTTACTAAATCTGACTGATGAAAATAATTGTCATTACATTTGAGTAAAGAATTGAAAAAGATACATTTGCTTTAGGTAGAATTCCAAAAAGTAATGGTCCTTGAGAATTTCAGGAAATTTACCAAAATTGGAATCAAAGATTCTTGCAACCTGACAGTTGAAAATCATCATTATTACTCTGAAGAATTGAGAAATATATGGTTGTTAGGTAGATTTCCAAAAAGTAATGGTCTTTGTGAGTTTCAGGAATTTAGCAATATTAGAATCAAAGATTTTTGGAACCTGACTGTTGAAAATCATCATTTTTAGCTCACCTGGCTAATGCGCGGGTGAGATTATGCCATCATTTTGCATACGTCGTCTGTCAGTCCGACGTAAACTTTTCATTCAAAGATCTTCTCCTCTGAAACTACTGGGCCAATTGGAACCAAACTTGGCCACAATAGTCCTTGCCTGCTCCCTTACAAAAAAGATGTTTTTTAGGTCCGCACGATATCCAAGATGGCCGCCAGCGGGAAACATAGTTTTAACATTGGACCCTATGGGAAAACACATTCAAAGATCTTCTCCTCTGAAACTACTGAGCCAATTGGAACTAAACTTGGCCAAAATAGTCCTTAGGTGGTCCCTTGCAAAAAAAATGTTTTTTAAGTCAGTGAGATATTCAAGATGGCAGCCAGCGGGAAACATAGTTTTAACATTGAACCCTATAGGAAAACACTTTCAAAGATCTTCTTCTCTTAAACTACTGGGCCAATTGGTACCAAACTTGGCCACAATAGTCCTTGGGTGGTCCCTTACAATAAAATTGTTTTTCAGGATCACGCTACATCCAACATGGCTGCCAGCAGGGACATAGTGTTAGCATTGGACCCTATGGGAAAACACATTCAAAGATTTTCTCCTCTAAAACTACTTGGCCAATTGGAACTAAACTTGGCCACAATAGTCCTTGGGTGGTCCCTTACAAAAAAGGTGTTTTTCAGGATCATGCTAGATCCAACATGGCCGCCAGCCGAAACCATAGTTTTAACATTGGACCCTATGGGAAAACACATTCAAAGATCTTCTCCTTTGAAACTACTGAGCCAATTGGAACTAAACTTGGCCACAATAGTCCTTAGGTGGTCCCTTGAAAAAAAAGTGTTTTTTAAGTCAGCGAGATATTCAAGATGGCAGCAAGCGGGAAACATAGTTTTAACATTGAACCCTATAGGAAAACACTTTCAAAGATCTTCTTCTCTGAAACTACTGGGCCATTTGGTACCAAACTTGGCCACAATAGTCCTTGGGTGGTCCCTTACAATAAAAGTTTTTTTCAGGATCACGCTACATCCAACATGGCTGCCAGCAGGGACATAGTTTGAGCATTGGACCCTATGGGAAAAAACATTCAAAGATTTTCTCCTCTAAAACTACTGGGCCAATTGGAACTAATATTGGCCACAATAGTCCTTGGGTGGTCCCTTACAAAAAAGGTGTTTTTCAGGATCATGCTAGATCCAACATGGCCGCCAGTGGGAAACATAGTTTTAACATTGGACCCTATGGGAAAACACATTCAAAGATCGTCTCCTCTAAAACTACTTGGCCAATTGGAACTAAACTTGGCCACAATAGTCCTTGCGTGGTCCCTTACAAAAAATGTGTTTTTCAGGATCGTGCTAGATCCAACATGGCCGCCAGCGGGAAACATAGTTTTAACATTGGACCCTATGGGAAAACACATTCAAAGATCTTCTTCTTTGAAACTACTGAGCCAATTGGAACTAAACTTGGCCACAATAGTCCTTAGGTGGTCCCTTGCAAAAAAGGTGTTTTTCAGGTCAGCGTGATATTCAAGATGGCCGCCAACAGGAAACATAGTTTTAACATTGGGCCGTATGGGAAAACACTTTCAAAGATTTTCTCTGAAACTACTGAGGCAATTGGTATCAAACTTGGGCACAGTAGTCCTTAATTTGGTGGTCCCTTACAAAATAGGTGTTTTTCAGGGTCGTGTGATATCCAACATGGCTGCCAGTGGGGAACTTTGTTTTTACATTGGACCCTATAGGAAAACACATTCAACTCTCTGAAACTACTGAAATGGAACCAAACTTGGTCAAAATAGTCTTTACATGGACCCCTGAAGAGAAAATTGTTTTGTTTTTTAGGTTAACACTTTATCCAAGATGGCTGCAAGCAGGAAACATAGTTGAACATTGGACCCCATGGGAAACACCAACAGAGGTCTTCTCCCCTTAAACTAATTAGGCATATTGGAACTATAGTTCAACTATATATGTGGGCTGTTTAACATAATATGTCTATCTTAAACAAGGGCCCGGTGAGCGATACAGGCTCTTGAGAGCCTCTTGTTACTGTAAGGAATTGAAAAAAAATATGGTTGCTGGGTAGAATTCCAAAAAAAAAATAATTGGTCTTTGAGAGTTTCATGAAATTTCCCAAAATAAAAATCAAAGTTTTTTGCAATCTGACAATTGAAAATGATCATTAAAACTATTAGGCATCAAAAAATAGATATGGTTGCTAGGCAAAATTCCAAAAAGGAATAGGTCTTTGAGAGTTTCAGGAAATTTAACAGAATAAGAATCAAAGTTTTTTTTTGAAATCTGACCATTGAAAATGGTCATTCAAACTGTTAGGCATCAAGAAAAGATTTGGTTGCTAGGTAAAATTCCAAAAAGCAATTGGTCTTTGAGAGTTTCAGGAAATTTACCAAAAATTAGAATAACATTTTTGAAATCTTAGTATACATTTTAGCTGATGACAAAAAAAGTTGCTTAGTTATAAAAACTTCATGTAAGAATTTCTTTGACATTTTCAGGAAATTTATCAAATTTGGCAAGGAAGTCAAAATTCTTAAAGCTTATTTAATATTATATGGGTTAATAGAGCAATTTGAATTATTCCTAATGAAAATATAAACCACAAAACTATACTTAGAGTTCCAGTCATAGGATGGGTACTTTTTGTTTTACATTTTTTTTACCCCTTAAGCCATGCCCCAAGGGGTCGTACAATAAAGTCCCTATTATTAGTAAATGAGATGCATATAATGGAACTTTAATACAAAGTTTCAGATTCAAAACATGAATACTTCAGAAGATTTCACTTATTATTGGATAACTCGAAATTTATTTCGTTAATTTTTCTGCAAATTTCGAAAGTCTGAACCCTTTGCAGCACAGTCAACTTTTATAGTGTTAAGTATACCCCTATTACAAGTTTTCTGCGATTAAAGGTGTAAGAGGAGTACTAACTGAATCGATTTTTTTCATTTTTTGGACACTCTAGAGGACCCTGAGGGGTATTACAAAAATTCTGACACCTATGTGAAGTTGCTACATATTATGTGAGTTGATCAACTTTCTAGCCCAAATGAAATTGGAGATTTCTTCATTGATTGGATACCGTGAAAATTCGTTTTTGCCCGTAAATTTCCCCTCTGGTGTTGACAGAAATTCTGAACCCATATTTCACTAATTCAGATCATACTTTGGTATAGTTCTAAGTTACAAATTTGTATCTCTAATAGTTCCAGAGCTATTGGGGAGCATTACAAACAAATGTATGTATGTACATACGGACAAACTGCATTACATAATCCCCCCTGCTTATGCTAAGTAGGGGATAATCACTGTGTCCAGCAGATCACTCTATCAAGTAAACACATTAGTGTAAACAATTTCAATCCACACTTATTTCAATGGTGCTAAATTAGCCCTGAGTTTCAGGATATAAATTACAGGGCCCTTCAACAACTCAAGTTTTGACATGCTTTAATTTTCTTTTGAATGCTGGACTTGAAAGATAATTTCGGTAGTTTTGCAATTGGGCGGATTTGTATTTCAAATGGGCGGAAGAATATTATCAATTGGGCAGAAAATAATTTGCGATTGGGTAGATTTTACTTTTTTCAAGTAGGCGAATTTCCTGTATTTACGAGTAAAATATTCAATGAAGCTATCTTTTAAGAATTTAATACTCCTAGCAAGGCAGAACTGTAGTCACATATATGTTTTTTTTCAGTTATTCTAAGTGTTTTTTTTCTTCAAAATTGAGATTCAAAATTATCAAACAAAGAGATAACAGTGTAAGACGAAAACTCCAAGAAATCTTGCTACATGTGACATACGCAATCTAACATTTGACAAAAGATTCAGTCTAAGATAGACTTCAAATTACATGAAAGCACCGTTTTAAAAAAAGCAGACTAAACCGAGCACTGCTTCTTTCAATGTCTTCCAACACAAACTAAGTCATAAGCATCGTCTTTCAAATAATATTTAAAAGTAAAACTTTGTGAGATATCTCATATTTACATGTGTATTAGGGGCTTGAAATCTGTATCCCACAACTGATGATTTTTTTTGTTTGCGTACAATATGTTACCTTTTTTTTTTATTTTACTTGTAAAACCTGTCCGCCCAATTGCAAAACTAAAAAAACACCCAATTGAAAATATTAGCAATTTAAAAATCTGCCCAATTGAAATGCATCCATATTTTCTCTGCATTAGGGTATCAGACCCCCTTCTATCCCTACAAACCATACTTCAAGGTGAAAAGGGTTCTTTGTTGAAGGCCACATGATGATTTCAAGGTGAAGAACAACAATACAAGCATTGTTCCATTGATTAGTTCTACTATGTATTTGAAGAGACTTTGTTGTATGTGCAATTACTCCATATCCTTTCAATCTTTATCTTAAAGGTTTTGTATAGTACTTATTCAAAGCCATTAGAAATAGTGCAACTGACTGTGTCAGAAAAATATTTCAGTAAAAGTTAAAACTTCATTAATGTTTATTACTGAGCCATTTTGTTCTTTTATACAGAATCACTGCATGTACAAGAAATAGACTTTGTATCTTATTTAGTATTTTTAGTTTTAATGACTTATTTTTTCCTATAATTCAATTTAATTGGAAGTCTGAATAAACTGTTTAATAATCTTGAATGATTTGAAAATAAAATTGATTTTAGGAAGTGAAGAAAATCGAAAAGTTTCACTGGAATGTATTTCAGATTAAACTCATTGTTTTCTTTACAAGGAAAAATCATTGAAGCAAGTGGATAATTAACTAAGACAGATTAACTATTATTTTTCAGCATGCAGTTGAAACATATTTGCTTTGTTACACTCTTGAAAAGTATTGAAATTGATTTTTCAATGTATGTAGGTTTTCCTGTGAAATCTAAATACAGTATCTCTATGTAATAATTTTGAGCATTTAAATATTGGAAATTCTGAAAGACTTATAAGCAGTTAGTTGTATCACTTTTTATATACACATCTAATGACGGACGTATTATGGTATACCAATGTCTGATTGTCTGTCCGTCGTTCTGTCAGTCTGCCAGTCCGTCCGTCCTTTTCATATGTCAAGCTCTAAGTAGACAAACCTTTGGCTGATTCACTTCAAACTTTGTAAAGATATTGGATATGATGGCCTGACAATCTGTATGATTTTTTGTAAAAATTTCGATTTTGCTTGCAAGAGTCATGGGACTTTATTCATCAATTTTGAGGCATTTTTTTACATGTCACACTCTCACTTGACATTCGTTTGGCCAATTCACCTCAAACTTTGTAGAGGTATTAGGTATGATGACCTGACAATCTATATAATTTTTCGTGAAATTTTCATTTTCTTGCAAGTTAAGGGACTTTATTTGTTAATTTTGAGGCATTTTTTTTTTACATGTCGCGCTCTAACTTGACAACTATTCAGCCAATCCATATCAAACTTTTAGAGGTATTAGGTTTGATGGCCTGGCAATCTGTTTACTTTTTCCTGAAATTTTGACTTTTCCTGAAAGAGTTATGGACCTTTATTTGTCAATCTTTAAGCAATTTTTTACATGTCATGCTCTAACTTGACAACCATTTGGTAAATTTACTTCAAACTTTGTAGAGGTATTACATAAGATGGCCTGACAAGCTGTATACTTTTTTCGTGAAATTGATTTTTCTTGCAAGAGGTATGGGACTTTTATATATATTGTCAATGTGAAGGTAATTTTTTTACATGCCACACTAACTTTGGTCAGTTCATTTCAAACTTTGTACAGATATTTATTGAAGATATCAAGCTTAATTAGCCATGCAGATATAGGTGTATTCTAAAATAAGAACGTCTTTCCTAAATCACTAGAGGTTTTGATTGAGGGACCTATCATTTGACTTGGCACATGCAGCTATTTATTATTTACAGCACTTGAAACCTGTCTAATCTGACACCCAAGTATTCCCACATCCTGTCAATTCTGACATGATTTTGTGGTTCCAAAGACAGCTTTTAAATGCATTTTAAACCTTAATATTTCAACATCCTGTATAATCCAACACATTTTGATGTTCCCATATAGCATTGGATCCACTGTATGGTTCTGTAAGAAAGTAGGTTATTAGAGAAAAAGAGATTTGGAAACTGGTTCAATACTTATCATTAAGCAATTGATTGCTGCTGTAGTTTTTTGAAATTACCATAATTATAAATAATAAAATGTATGTTTTAAGGTGTTTTGGTCAGTTGGTAAGATTGAATTGATGTTGTTGTGTCATTGTATCTGTTTTTTTTTTCAGATACCTACTGGTCGCTTTGAAAGAGGATGTATCCAATAGAAAGACATTTTGGTGCATGTCTACCCAATTATGTAAGTTTCCTTAATATTGAATCTGATATACACTGTATACAGAGTAAACCAAGAAATTTAAGCACAGAAGTGTTATAAATTAAATTAACATAGCAAAGCAAATATAACACACCAATAACAGGTAAAAGTTTACAGATTAAGTGCAAAGGCATTGATGGACAATTAAAAAGTACCTTGATTGTTTGATAAGTTCACAGTAGCAAGTCTCAAAAAAAAATTCCAATATATTTTGCTGAAGATTCTATACCTTTTTGCCTATAGATTACTCAAATTGCTAAATTGGTAACTTGTAGACTGTTCAGGTCAAAATGCAGGTGAGAAATTGACATATATTGAAACAAGTTATGATATTTCATAAGGAACACAAGGAACAATAAAAAGAAACAAAATGAAAAGTTTATAGTGCATAAGCATGTGAAATTTTCTTGCTACATAAAAAATGAAAAATTGGATTTAAATCCTTATTGTTAGTAAAGAAAGAAAAATTTCTTGCATGCTATTCAGAATTGTACAAAATCTTAGTAAATTAAATCTTACTGAAACTGAAAGAAAGTTGTAATAAAACTTTTTATGGGAATTCAGATACATTAAAGTATGTAGTGTTATATTAGTTTACAGTGATTTGAGTGTAAGATAAGAATTTTTATATATCGTCAGTGTATTATTGACAAAGTATCATGGTGCCAACTGATCACGATTTTGGAAATGTAACAAACTAATCAATTTGTACCATTTTCTCATGACAGAAAATCCTGGTTTTCTATTTCAGTCTTATATCTCATTTTCAGCTGCACGTAATTGTAGATTGTCGACTATAAACTTGATTCATTGAGACGTATTTTGGTCATTTTGACGAAATGGTGTGATTGCCATAGTAACGATTGCGGTTGCAGCAGACAACATATTTAAAGAATGTGACAAGGCATTGTTATTAGGAGTGCTCTGATTAATGGGACATTTTGATCTTTTCATGCGAGAAAAATATCAATATTGTTAATTATCTGCAAATTTGATCCACAGTTTAATAAATTGATACTTTCAAAAGAAGAAAAAAGAAATTAGTTCTCTGTAATTGATATAAACAAGGTGCCAAATCAGCAGAATGGATTTGCACTGATTAAATTTAAGCTATCCATAAACAGTTGGTTTCTCTGACATTATAAATTGTAATGATATTTTCTCTTTTCAATGGCATCAGACATGCAGGTGCATATTTTATAGTTTTACACATTCCATCGTGCTTGCATTGCAGGCAGTCTAAGTGGATGATACCAGATTTGTGTCTTTTTACAGACCATTTCATGATTTCTTTCTGCCTATTTTAGGTTATAAGAGGACTGTCCAGTAAAATAATGAGATGCCCATATATATATATATATGTTAGTTGAAAAGGACAATTTGAAAGCATTTCAGAGTGTTTTGCAGTTTCATGAATAAATATATTTGAAAAAGTGCATTGAGAGCACATGAAATGCATATATAATAATTGGAGTTAAGAAATGTTATTCAAATGCAAAATATACAATTTGGATACAAATTAAGCTATTCTACATTAATTATGCCCCACCGTTAGGCGACGGGGTCATTAAGTTTTACCCTTGTCCATCCTTCTGTCCATCCTTCCATCTATCCATAGGTATGTACGTCCGAAAATTCTCGTCAAGGATTTCACAGCTTGTGTACACAGTAATGATGAGTTTTACAATGTCCCCCCTTTTCAAGTCTGTTACTCATATACTTCCTGTTTGACGATAATTTTTTTCCCATTATAGCCATATATTGAAATTTTTCATCAAGGATTTCTCAGCTTGTTTATGTAGAAATGATTTGATATATGGTCTGATTCTTAAGTATGATGAGCTGTACGGTGTCTCGCCTTTTCAATTCCGTAACTCGTCTATGAATGTAACCAAAATTGTACATTTTGTAGAAAAAAAATTATTTCATCCGATATGTCAAATCAAAATAGACTTGATATATATGAAGCAGTTGTTATATCTAATTTTGACACTGTCTATCATAAAACCAAAACTTCCTTAATTTATGAAAATGTTTTTATGCCCACGTCGTAAGGCGACGGGGGCATTAAGTTTTACCCTTGTCCATACGTCTGTCCATTCGAAATTCAAGTTAAAGATTTCTCAGCATGTCTCCCCTTTTCAAGTATGTCGCTTCTTCTTCTTCCTGTTTGCTGATATATCTATATGGCGGGGGCATCTGTGTCCATTGGACACATCGGAAAAATCCGGAAAATGGCGGGCGGTGGGCGGGCGGGAGTTTGCAAAATGGGTACATCATTTGTCCGGAGCAAATCTCCTACAGTATTCGAGATAGAAAGTTTTTATTTTGCAGATCAATTGTACATATATCAAAGGTGTGCATGGTACTTTGATTTTGATTTTGGATAATTTATGTAAAAAATATCAGTTGTTGAACTTAGTCATTCTTACGTCAAATTTTTAGCAATAAGGTACCCCCTTTGTCCGGAGCAAATCTCCTACAGTATTTGAGACAGGAAGTTTTTATTTTGCAGATCATTTTGGTGTGCATGGTATTTTGATTTTGATTATGGATAATTAATGTAAAAAATATCAGTTGTTGAACTTAGTCATTTTTACGTCAAATTTTTAACAATAGGGTACCCTTTTGTCCGGAGCAAATCTCCTACAGTATGAGAAACAAGAAGTTTTTATTTTGCTGTATCAAAAGTGTGCATGGTACTTTTATTTTGTATTATTTATGTAAAAAATATCAGTTGTTGAAATTAGTCATTTTTACGTCAATTTTTTATCAATAGGGTAGCCTCTTTGTCCGGAGCAAATCCCCTACAGTATTTGAGATACAAAGTTCTTATTTTGCAGATTAATTGAACATATATCAAAGGTGTGCATGGTACTTTGGTTTTGATTTTTGATAATTAATGCCCCAAAAAACAGTTGTTGAACTTAGTCATTTTACATCAAATGTCTGCCAACAGGATACCCCATTTGTCCAGAGCAAATCTTCTACAGTTTTCAAGACAGAAAGTTGCATATCAGTTGTATATATATCAAAAGTGTGCATTGTACTTTCATTTTGATTTTTTATGATTAATGCCAAAATCACCAGTTGTTGTACTTGGTCATTTTTAGGTCAAATATTTACCAATAGGGTGTCCCATTTGTCCAGAACAAATCTCCTACAGTTTAATACAGTGAAACCTGTCTTGAGAGACCACCCATTTTGCCATCTGAAAGTGGTCTTTCAAGACAGTTGGTCTTTCAAAAGAGGTTTACTTCATATGAATTTTACACAGAGTAGACAAAATGTGATGGTCTTCCAAAAGAGGTCGGTCTCTCATAGCAGAGGTCTCTCAAGACAGGTTTTACTGATATACAGGAAGTTTTTATAATACAGATCATTTATACCTGTATCAGAGGTGTGCACAGTACTTTTATTTTTCTTTTGATTAAAATCCAAGTTGCTGAACTTTCAGAAATAGCCTACTTTAGTGGAAGGTTTAACATTGAAAATTAATGAAAATTATAAGTACATTTCAAATATTCAGGGTCGACCCATGTGTAAGATTAATGTCCACGTAAAAGAAAACCTGGTTTGCTGTCACATTGACAGCTTTCCTCTTGTTTAAAGATATTTCAAGTTAAACTTCAGATTTTCCCATGGTATATTAAGTGTTAAAATAAAAGAAAATGTGTCCAAGGGACACTGATGCCTCCACCAGATATATATCCGCAAACAGGAAGTAGATGATTGGCAGATTTGAAAAGGGGAGACAGGGTACAACTCATCATACCAAAGCTTCCAACCAAATATCATATCATTACTACCGTACATACACAAGCTGAGAATTCCTTGACCTAAAAACTTCAATATATGGCTGTAATGGGAAAAAATCAAAATTATCATCAAACAGGAAGTAATTCAAATATGGTCACTATTTGAGATCTTTATTTTGCACCTTAGTCATTGGCTCATACAGTTGTTACATTATTAAAAATGTTTTATATGTAGAGTTGAAGCTGTTCATTTGTTCATTTACAAAAGTGCATGATGTTGGTCATAAATTTAAAATGACTGTTTTGCCTTTGCTGATTCTTTAATTCTATTAATTTCTTTGAAAAAGCAGAAACTACTACACCATGAATGTGGGTCATAAAAAAAACTAATAAAAAGAAAAAAACATTTTTATTTAGTCATGGTGACAAGAAAGTTTTTTACAAAATTATAGGACTTTACCGCTGGCTTTAAGATAAAGATTATTACTACAGTAAATTCAGTATTTGGAAGGAAAATTTGTTAGCGATTGTAATCTTGATAATTAATTCATATATCAAACCAATTTGTTTTAGTTTTGTAAGAAACATCATTTAGGTAATACCTGTGTTAATCAAATAAGCAGTTCAGACCCATGTAAGCCTCTGGTTTTTAATGCTATAACATATTGCATTGATAGTTGTTATAAAGTTATATCTTTTTTAGTGACAGCTAGATTCAAGATTGATTGTTGTCAGATGGTTTTGTGCATAGTACCCATCACTTAAGTGTAAGTTTTCTGCTTTGCAACCAATAAAACAAAATGGAAAGACAGAATGAAAGGTATCAAGAATTTAAATTTTTATTGAATGCAAGTAACTATTGCCTTTCTAAACTAAAAATCTAATCATCTGGAAACCTATAATTTGAAAGCAGAGTCCCTGCCATCTGAGTGTACTATTCATTGTGATGTCATGTTTTGTGACTTAAAGTCACGGTTACATGTCAGGAAAATCACCAATTTTTATGCCCCAGCGACGATAAGTCCGGGGGCATATTGTTTTACCCCCGTCCGTCTGTCCATCCGTCTGAGGGGGGTACATGGTATGTCTGCGCAACTCCTACAGTTTTTATGCTAGAAAGTTTTTATTTTGCAGATCATTTGTACATATATTGAAGATGTGCATGTGATAAGGGTTTTGATTTTGGTGAATTTTTGTCAAAAATATACATTGTTGAACTTGGTCATTTTTGGTGATTTTTCATAGAGGGTACATAGTTTGTCCGCACAACTCCTCCTACAGTTTTAATGCTAGGAAGTTTTTATTTTGCAGATCATTTGTACCTATGTTGAAGATGTGCATGTGGTAAGGATTTTCATTTTGGTTAATTTTTTTCAAAAATGTACATTGTTGAACTTAGTCATTTTTAGTGTATTTTTGATAGAGGGTACATAGTTTGTCTGCGCAACTCCTCCTACAGTTTTGATGCTAGGAAGTTTTTATTTTGCAGATCTTTTGTACCTATATTGAAGATGTGCATGTGGTAAGGATTTTGATTTTGGTGCATTTTTGTTAAAAAATATACGTTGTTGAACTTAGTCATTTTTGGGGTGATTTTGTAATAGAGGGTACATAGTTTGTCCATGCAACTCCTCCTACAGTTTTGATGGTAGGAAGTTTTTATTTTGCAGATCATTTGTACCTATATTGAAGATGTGCATGTGGGAAGGATTTTGATTTTGATGCATTTTTGGAAAAAATACACATTGTTGAACTTAGTCATTTATTGGATGAATTATTAATACAGGGTACACAGATTGTCCGAACAACTCCTCCTAGAGTTTTGAGGCTAGGAAGCTTTAATTTTGCATTTCATTTGTACCTATATTGAAGAGTCACATGTGGTATGTATTTTGATTTCGGTTCATTTTTTTTTCAAAAATATACATTGCTCAACTTATAATTTTTTGATGATTTAGTAATAGAGGGTACATACCGGTAGTTAATCTGTGCAACCTAGAATAACATGTGTTTAGCGGGGGCATCATATGTGTCTTACAGACACAAATATTACTAGAAAATCCCAATTTGATTCAACGTTGCACGGGGGCATGTCATCCTCTAGTTTTTTTTTTATTTGTCAATTACCTATTGAATATGATGTCTCCTGCAAGGATCTCCCATGGGTCATATCCCACTCACTGTTTAAAAACCATTTACAGAAGAAAAATCCCTTGCATTGTCAATATCCTCTATTGTGGTGCTTCTCAATGTTGGTCTTTTTTATGTCATCAACTCCAAAAGAAAAAATCATTATTGGCAATATTGCATCAAAATTTTTTTAGTTTAAATTGAATTTCAAAGAATCTTTAAAAATAGATATTTTAACAGTAAAAGGTATTTATATGTATACTGTAGTTAGTTAATTTAGAGTGTTTATCATTATTACCTGCAAAAAGATATTAGAAATCATAACTTATAAAGATTATAAGTGGAGACTTTGATTTATTTATGTTGAATTTCTAATACCTTTGATGACACAACAACACTTCAACAGATTGCCTATAACTTTATTTTAGTATTTACATTGACATGTGGTAGGATTTCCAGAAGGGTAGTCCATGTGGATTTATTTGAAAAGTAAATAACTACATGCAACTTTACTAATTTACTAAATAACTATTTCAATGTCCATTAATGTATTTGCTAACCTTTAACTATTTTAACATGCGGGTTACAGACAGTTTCTATTTATAGAACAATACAAGATCTATAATGCCCATTAAAAATCAGTGATTTTCAAATTGACAACAGCACATTTTTATGCCCTGCCACGAAGTGGAAGGGGCATATAGATTTACCCTTGTCTGTCCGTCAGTACATATGTCTGTACGTCCCCATGTTAAGTTGTGCGTTCAGGGCCATATTTTGGTAACCTCTTGAAATTTTTTAATATTATTACATGAATATATTCACCTTGGTTAGTACTACCAGATTCACCAACAATTAGGGATCCATGACCTACATTTTACGCTGGAGTGACTTTTGTTAAATTTTGCGTTTAAGTCTATTTCTCAACAACTGCACATCATACAACAATGATGTTTTATCAAATTAATTGCCTTGATGAGTACTACCAAAATCATTGAGAATTAAGATGCTTTGACCTATATTTTACGCTTGAGTGACTTTTGTTAAATTTTGCATTAAGGTCCATTTCTCATCAACTACATATCATACCACAATGATGTTTCATCAAATTAATCATCTTGATGAGTACTACCCAAATCATCAAGAATTAAGTGGCTTTGACCTATATTTTACGCTTGAGTGATTTTTCTTATATTTTGCATTTAAGTCAATTTCTCAACAACTAAACATGATATCAATATGGTGTTGCATCAAATAAATCACCTTGATTGGTGCTATCCAAATCAAGGACAAATTAGTGTCTTTAACCTACATTTTACGCTTGATTGACTTTTTGTAAATTTTGTGTTTTAAGTCCATTTCTAAGCAACAACACACATAACATTATGATGTTTCATGAAATGACTCATCTTAATGGTTTTTACATTAGGCCAATTTATTAGCACCTTTGTTACTGGTAATCAAATAAATCACCGTTGTGAGTACTGCATAATTTATGGATAATTTTATCACCTGACCAATATTTTATGCTTCAGCGTCTTTAGTTGGGTAATTTTTGTTTACATCCATTACTAAACAAATATTTTATGAATAATCATCTGTAACAGTACTTCTTGATGATTCCATCCCAATTCAGTGACAGGGAACTAGATCCCATTGATGATTGGCTAATTTTATCTATTGCGATAAATTTGTCGGCAGGGCATCTGTGTTTTATAAACACATTTTCTAGTTTTGCTAATTATGGCATTATAAAAGATTACCATATTTGTACATTAACTGAGCCCACACTTGTACTTCAGGGGCGATATATTGTACCATTGTATCCTGATGACGGTGGCCTAGCCACCGAAACATTTCGATGTAAATAAAGTTATCGGCAATCTGTTGAAGTGTTGTTGTGTCATCAAAGGTATTGTAATTTTATTACACGACCCTGCATACCTTCATGGTACCCACTTCAGGAGGCTCTTACGAAATTAGACTTACCAGGCATTGGCTCACTTTTTATACGACCGCAAAAATTTTGGGGTCGTATAATGGTATGGCGTTGCCGTTGTCGGCGTCTGTGGACAGCATAACTTTGCTTTTAGTGGACAGATCTTTATGAAATTTTAGTATGATGTATCTTGGCACACACGTAAATAGAGGTTTTAATTTTGAGTTGGTGGCCCCGCCCATTAGAAAAAGGTTCCAAAAAAGGGTGAAACTGGGCGTCTGTAGAATCTTTATTATTTATTGGATTTTGATGGGGTTTGTTTCAATGTGCTGCTGAGGAATTTTTCTATCTGGAATATGCCAACGGATTTTCCGTAGCATGTACCGCTCACAAGATAAATGGGCCCAACAGGCGCTAATCTCAACAAAAAAAAAAGTTTTTATTTTAAGTCCGATTTTGATGCAGTTTTTTCAATGGATTCCTTGTGAAAATTTAATATGGTGCTCAGCTGTTAGATTTTTGGTAACAAAAATTGCGAATTTGCAGTTTATTTAAAACTTTTATTTTGATGAGATTTTTTTCTTTGGATTCCTCTTGATCTAAGCTTCAGTAGTATGTCAACAGATTTGGTGTAGCTCTTACCGTTTCCGAGCTGCAAGGGGTCAAAGGGGCAAAAATTGCAATTTTTCTAAATATGTCAAATCTTTATTTTTCATCGGATTTCGATGGGATTTTTTCTTTAGATTCCTCTTGATCTAAGCTTTCAGTAATATGCCAACAGATTTGGTGTAGCTCTTACCGTTTCCAAGCTACAAGGGGTCAAAGGGGCCAAAATTGCAATTTTTCT
>MJUU01071052.1:31746-58158 GCA_002080025.1 Modiolus philippinarum
TTTTTTTTTTTGGTTTGGTGAAAAATTAATTTAATACTTTCAGAACAATTTGTATTAAAAGGTTTTGTCAAAGATTTTTCTGCTTGTGTATTTTGTAATGATTTATTTTTTATCTTTAGTATGGTGAGTTGTACAGTGCCTCCCCTCTCACAATCTGTCTCGCACCTACTAATAGTACTTCCTGTTTGCCAATTCATTCATTGATATTTTCAGTACATTTTTTACTAATATTTTTATCAAGCTTGTATATGTAGTAATAATTTTTTTAAGGTTTTATGCTTTGGAACAGCGATGTATCTTGTCCTCCTTTTTCCATTTCCATCCCTCATTTACTTCATGTTTGCTCACTCATGTACTTCCAGTTTACTCACTAATCTATTCCTGTTTGCTCACTCATCTACTTCCTGTTTGCCTTTACTGTGAATATTCAGGTAGACATCAGCATTCCATTGACACATATTCCCTTTTATTTAACTTTACATTATATTGAATTGTCTTCTAATTATTAACAATACATTAAATAAACAGGAGAAATAAAGGAAATATCAATAACAATTGGAAAACTATAAAAAACAATGTTCTGCATTTATCATAGCCAAAGGAAGAATTATTAACTATAAAATGCAGGAAATATTAAGATTGAAACTTGATCAAAGAGTCTGACCTTTGGTTAATGACAGAACTTGCTAAATGAGGTATCTATCCTTTAATGAGGAACAATTTCTAGATACTAGAATCAATAAACGGCACTTTTATCATTACCCAAAATGAATTTGATCAATATATTGGAAAATTACTTCATCCAAATGGAAAGGAAATTTTGTAAGAATTTTACAGGATTAATCAATTGAGAAGTGGTAGTGTTGTGAAATCTCTAAATATGATGTTGGTTATGTACTTATATTAAAGGTCCGGTAAGAATTTGTTGGATTGGAAGTGTTTTACCCTTTCATGAACTTACTCTGTACTTAATTTAAGCTCTGGTAAGATAGTAAAGTTTTGTTAAAGTAGAAGTTTTTTAATCTTAAGAATTACTTAAGAATTTCAAATTTTTCTTAGAATGTTGTACAAAGTATTGTATTTAATGAGATTTTAATGATGATTTATATAACCATATCAAAATTAAAAGATTTAGAATTTGTTGCATGACATTATTATTATACCCCTGCTCAGAAGGAGAGGAGGAATACTGTTTTACCCTTGTCCGTCTGTCCATCCTTCCATCCTGAACATCTTTCGTCAATGATTTCTCAGCTTGTGTTTGTAGTATTGATTGGATATTTAGTATGAAGCTTTGGTATGATGAGTTGTACTGTGTCCTCATTTTCAGGTTCATCACTCATCTACTTCCTGTTTGACAATAAACTTTGGTTTTTTTTAGCTCACCTGGCCTAAAAGGCCATGTGATCTTTTGCCATCACTATGCGTCCGTCGTCCGTCCGTCTGTCTGTCAACAATTTCAAAAATCTTCTCCTCTGAAACCACTGGGCCAAATGTAACCAAACTTATCCTGAATCATCACCAGAGTATGGCTTTTCAAAATTGTGTTCGATTAGGCGGTAGGTCAAAAAACATGGCCGCCATTGCTAAAAATAGAACATAGGGGTAAATTGCAGTTTTTGGCCAATAACTCGAAAACCGTTACAGATATAAAAAATCTGGCAGGTTTTGAAAATGATCAGCATGGCAAGATCTACTTGCCCTGCAATTTTGAAGAAAATCTGAAAACCTATCTCGGAGTTATAGGCCTTTTTCCGTTAAATTTTCAAAATGTTTGCAAAAAGTGTAACAGATAGAGGTAAAGTGTAAATTGCAAAAAGGTTCAGCATATCAAGGTCTACCCACCCTGAAATTTTGAAGAAAATCCATAAACCCTTGTAGGAGTTTTTGCCCTTTTTTCACCAAATTTTTAAAATTTTCGTATTTTGCGTCTTTTATTTCTAAAACTATAGAAGATGAAGGTCAAGTGTAAACTGATGAAATGTTTGCCATGCTTCAATACTGATGTTGAAAATTGTTCCTTGACCGCCATTTTCAAAATGGCTGCCCCAAAAAAGGTGGGAAAATTCAACATTGTACTATTTCAATGAAATTTGGTTTTCAAATAGATATTGATTTTGTGACTTCAAAACCGGTGTTGAAAATTGTTCGTTGACCGCTATTTTCAAAATGGCCGCCAATGAAGGCGGGAAAATTCAACATTGTCCAATTTCAATGAAATTTGGTTTCCAAATAGCTATTGATGTTGCGATTTCAAAACCTGTGTTGAAAATTGTTCGTTGACCGCCATTTTCAAAATGGCCACCAAAAAAGACAGGAAAATTCAACATTGTCCGATTTCAATGACATTTTGTTTTCAAATAGGTCTTGATGTCGCAACATCAAAACTGATGTTAAAAATTGTTCGTTAAAAAAGGTGGGAAAATTCCACATTGTCCGATTTCAATGAAATTTGATTTCCAAATAGATATTGATGTTGTGACTTCAAAACCAATGTTGAAAATTGTTTGTTGACTGCCATTTACTAAATGACGTCTCGACTTCAAAACTGGTGTCGAAAGTGGTCCTTAGCACGAATGTTTTTTGTCCAAAAAAGCCAAACAAAGAAATATAGTAAAACATGATCAGACTTTAAAAACAGTTCAAGATATTGGAGGTGTTCGTGCTAAAAGCTTTAGAAACTGAAGATCAACTGAAAGCCAGGTGAGCGATACAGGCTCCTGGGAGCCTCTGGTTTCCATTATAGCCTTATATTGAAATCTTTGTCAAGAATTTCTTAGCTTGTGTATGTAGTCATGATTTGATATTTTGTCTGAAGCTTTATTTGATTTACTTTTTCAGGACCGTAATATCCTGGAATCATTGAAAAGTGTAGTCCAAGTGAGGAAATTTCTTAATGATTTCACAAGGTATTTCATAATTTAGAATTACATGTATGTCATTATAAAATGTTCAATAATTTTCAAATAAAACCATGCAAAACACTCTTGTCTACAAAAGAATCAAGATTATGTACTTTTTGATAATGTCGTTACAATTAAGTGCCAAGTTTATTGCCTATAATACTACAATAAAAAATAAGCACAAATGGCCACGTGCATAACTCATATTTACTGGAATTTTGGTGTTGTCTTGTTTTTAACTTGCCCCAACCCACATTGCCATGTGAGCTCTTGCTATTACTTGATGGCTATTGTCCGTCCTTTGTCATAAACTTTTGTAATAACCTTCTCCGCTGAAACAACTTAGCTAATTTTATCCAAAATTGGCCAGAATTATAACCAGGGTATTTGTTTCAAATTATAGTAAAAGGCTGTGTTCTAAATAACATGGCTGCTGTTTGCTAAAATTAGAATGTTTTGTCTTAAATTTGCAAAGGTCAGAAGGAAGAAAATTGTGATAGAGGTCCAGTTTGCACTGCAAAATTTTCCTCTTTTCATTTTATATTATGGTCGAAGTTGTTATGCAAAAGAGTACAGGAGTTATTGCCATTTTATCCTCAGATCATTATATTGTTTATATATTTTTTCTTCTATTTAAAAAACTATTAGAAATAAGAATAAATTGCAAAAATGTACAGCTTGTCAAAGATGGCATTCTATTTACATAACCAAAGTTGTTCTCTAGTAAATATATGCTTAAAGCTTTATATGGTGTAGTTGTACAGTGTAAGTAATTATCAGATTTGTTCTACATCAACTTCCTGTTTGCTGATACCTTTTGGTTAAATGCAGTTAAGAGGAGATTCCTTGGCTTCTGTGGAAAAAGCCATAATTTGATATAATATTTAATCAGAATTTTATATGATGGAGTTATACAGTTGATCTGTCTCATCATCTTCCAGTATAGACATTCTAATTGCTTCTCTCTTTATTTTTGCATGTTTTAGCACTAGATATATGTCATGTTGTTTGATATACAATGTGTACATTGCATTTAATGTCACTTTACTGTGGGTATGACACCATCATTATTGTTGGTTTATCAAAGTTAAGAGTTACTATATTTTTCTGCATGAAGATTAAATGCAATCCAGTTTCCGTGTCCCACTTATATAGAGCATTAAGTTGAACATTTCCTTAGCCTCTGCTGAAAGATTTTATAGTGAACTGAAGCATTTTGTAATAACGTTTAGATCTGTATACCAAAAGGGGCAAGACATTGTTTTGTAATAGGATTTTAGGTATTCAATCAATTTTGAATTTCATTGCAGATCAATGAGGATTTTGGGTTTTAGAAAGCATTTACTCTTAAATTATGCCCTTTTGAAGCTGTTTTTTTTTTTAGTTTTGATATAAGTGGTAAACAGAATTATGTTCTGAAACTTAGAAAACTTGGCACTCAAAAATCTCTAGTTTCAGAACTCAGTTTCAATGATGAGATAAGGTTTAGGTATTATCTGTTCATCTAATATTTGTGTCTATCAAGCTGTCTTAAAAAATTCCACCCAAGGAAAAGTTGTCCCCAATAACTTATGATCGATATCAATTTTTTTTGCCCCCAGATCAAGGATCGGGTGGGCATACTGTTTTTGTCCTGTTTGTGTGTGTGGTTGTGTCTGTCTGTGGGTCCGAAACTTTAACCTTTGCTATAACTTTTGAACTATGTAAGATACTGATATACTTTTCATACTTGGCAAGGGTATTGGTCTAGTCAAGAGGAAGATGATTGTGAACAAAAAAACTAGGTCATGCCAAAGATCAAGGTCACAGAGGTCAAAAAAGGGGTAAAATTAGGTCTTTTCACATATTTGCTTGTAGAATCTTTATTATTCATCATATTCAGATGGCGTTTTCTTTATTTTACAGCTAATAAAATTGCCCATCTGTAGATGCCGACAGATTCAAGGTCGCGCTTACCGTTTTTGAGAAACAAGAGGCCCAGAGGGGGCCAATTTAGTAAAAATATTTTCATCTCGCCATCGACGAAGTTGCTGAAAGCGAGACACAGGTATTACTTTCCGGCGGAGATGGCGGTGTAAACTTTATTAAAACCTTAATAACTTTTTAAGTATATCACTCACTCATGTACAAGATCTTATGTCCACCAGTAGCTGATGGTTGGAGCTTCCCAGCATCACATGTTTCAGATGGCCTTGACCTTGTCTTCATGGTTCAATGACTCCATGAAAATTGTGACATAGTTTCACATTCAAGTCCTTTTCTCAGGATTTGTTATGCATAGATCCAATATATTTAGTGTATTGATGTACAGGTATCTTAGTGAGTATATGCCAGTCTGACACATGTCAAGTGACATTGACCTTATTTGCACGGTTCAGTGACTTTATAAATATTGCGTAATAGTTTTACTTTCGGGTCAATTTCAGAGCCATTGTAAGGTATAGAGATACCATTTTTGGTGTAATGAGTCATCTTAATGAGTACATGCCAGTCTGACACCTGTCATGTAACTTTGACCTCAATTTCATGGTTCATTGACTTCGTTATTTTTTTTTTTACAGTCATGTCCATTTTTCAGCACTGTAAGAACCTAGACCTTCCCTATTAAATTTATTGTTACATATAAAAGGGTCAATGCCAGTCTGACACCTGCTTATTAACCTTGACTTCAATTTCATGGTCCAGTGACTTTGTAAATTTTTTACATTCACGTCCATTTCTCAGCAATGTATGAACCTAGACTGTCCATATTTGCTTTATTGTTACATATAAATGGGTAATTGCCAATCTGACACCTGTCAAGAAATCTTCACCTTAATTGCATGGTCCATTGACTTCATTAATTTTTTACATTCATGTCCATTTCTCAGCAATGTAAGAACCTAGACTCTCCATATTAGGGTTATTGTTACATATTAATGGGTCAATGCCAGTCCAACGTTGACCTTAATTTCATGATCCAGCGACTTTGTAAATTTTTTACATTCATGTCCATTTCTCAGCAATGTATGAACCTAGACTCTCCATATTTGCTTTATTGTTACATATAAATGTGTACATGCCAGTCTGACACCTGTCAAGTTACCTTTCAGTAATTGTAACACCTATGGTCTTCATAAGGGTTTATTCTTACGTCTTAGTTGGCCATCTGTCATGTAATCTTGACATTCATTTAATGGTTCATTACCATTGTTAATTTTTACATTCATGTTCATCCTTGACAATTGTCGCAACAATACTTAAACATATGATCAGTTGTTAATTAATTCTAAGTGGTTGATGTCAGCCGGACACTTGGCATGTTACCTTGACTTCAGTGTCATGGTTCAATGACTTGAATGATTTTTAAATTTTAAGTTAAATCTAAGTTGAATCGGCATTAATTTTTTCGTCCTTCTGTATTAGGTTCATTTTGTGTAGATGACAATTTTTATAGTTGGGCGAGACGTATCTGTGTCTACACTTGTTAATATGAATTTTTTTCTAAATTATAAAAAGACATATATAATTTGCTTAGGTTATTAAATTGTTTTGTCAGATCTTGATGCAGTTTTTTTTCTGTTTGTTTCTTATAGCATGTATAAACAGATACATTAAACCATTTTCAATAAATAAGAGGCCCAAAAGGGCTTTGCTCATTTCAGAATGAAGGGGTTAAATTGGGTTTTTGGATAAGGTAATAAATAACTTTTGAACTATGTAAGATAGACATTTAATACTTGGCAAGTGTACAGGTCTAGTCAAGAGAAACATGAATATGCAAAAAAAGTCAGATCAAAGGTCACAGGTCAAAAAGGGGTCAAATTGGGTATTTTCCCTTGTTTGACTGTAGAATCTGGGAGCATATGTTGTGTTTCACAAACACATCTTGTTTTATCCAGGGAAGCATCATTGTGTGCTTTGTTTTTGGTATAAGCCCTTTCCATAAATCTTATCTTTTCTTGGATTGGAACTCTTCCATTAAATGGAGGTACAAACAAAGTCTCTTCGCTTCTGGTTATCACTCATACAGCTGGCTAACAACACAAAACTTAAACCCTGAATACATTTTTATTCTAACAGAATAAGTGCAGTGTCACAGAAAACAACGACCTTGTAATCTAAATATGAACAGTGTTCAGGATGAATGCGATACAGTTAAACAATCAAATGATCAACCCTGGTTAGGTTGATAACTGGACCTATTTCATTGTATTCAAATGCCAAAACAGAGGAGTGGACCAAATAAGTTTTCAAAAAGGCCTATAGAAAAGTATATATATATATAAATTTTCTTTTTTTTTTCAGACCAATTTGTCATTTAAATACCACAAGCATTTTACTGGAGGCATCTGTAAAGAATAATATATAGAAGGTTGGTAATCATGGATTTATAAATTCTTACATTACAGCAGTCATTCAGTACTTCTCTACTGGCAAAAAACTGACACATTTGAAAGGTTTTGATAGCTTGAAAAGGTAAAACTTTGTAGAGGTATTAGGTATGATGGCCTTACGATCTATATACTTTTTTGTGAAATTTCGATTTTTCTTGCAAGAGTTATGGGACTTTATTCGTCAATTTTAAGGCAATTTTTTACAGGTCACACTCTAACTTGACAACCCTTTGGCCAATTCACTTCAAACTTTGTAGAGGTATTGGGAATGATGGTCCCACAATCTGTATACTTTTTCGTGACATTTTGATATTTCTTGCAAGAGTTATGGGACTTTATTCGTCAATTTTAAGGCAATTTTTTACATGTCACGCACTAACTTGACAATCCTTCAAACTTTGTAGAGGTATTAGGTATGATGGCCTTATGATCTGTATACTTTTTTGTGAAATTTCGATTTTTCTTGCAAGAGTTATGGGACTTTATTCGTCAATTTTAAGGCAATTTTTTACATGTCGCTCTCTAACTTGACAACCCTTTGGCCAATTCACTTCAAACTTTGTAGAGGTATTGGGAATGATGGTTTCACGATCTGTATACTTTTTCATGAAATTTCGATTTTTCTTGCAAGAGTTATAGGACTTTATTTGTCAATTTTAAGACAATTTTTTACATGTCGCCCTCTAACTTGACAACCCTTTGGCCAATTCACCTCAAACTTTGTAGAGGTATTAGGTATGATGGCCTCACGATCTGTATACTTTTTTGTGAAATTTAGATTTTTATTGCAAGAGTTACGGGACTTTATTCGTCAATTTTAAGGCCATTTTTTACACGTCACGCTCTTACTTGACAACCCTTTGGCCAATTCACTTAAAACTTTGTAGAGGTATTGGATGTGATGATCTCACGATCTGTATACTATTTTTGTGAATTTTCGATTTACCTTGCAAGAGTTATGAGACTTTGTTGTCAATTTTAAGGCAATTTTTTACATGTTGCCCTCTAACTGATAAGTACTTTGATCATCTCACTTTAAACTTTACAGATTAATTTTTTAAAAAGATGTCAAGCTTAATAAGGCAGTTATAGGTGCTGCTGAATTGAGAACCCCTTACCTAAAAGCATGTGACTTGGCGCAGCTGTTTATTCCAAGTTATTTTTAGGCCCATTAGGATATTTGTACTCTTCTTGTCCTTCAATTTATTTTAATTACTGGTCTTCAAAATGCTTGAATTTTATTTGCACTGAAGAGACATAAGTTGTCAAAATGACCATCTGCAGAAAAGAAATTTACTGCAATATGTCAGTATGCATTTCAATATTGTGACACAAAAGTCAGTTTAGATTGGATGCATTTCTTGTGAATTTTCAAGAGTATAAGTTAATCTCTAAGGATAAGACATTTAATCTTTTCTACTGCAGTCAAGCAGTAAAAAGAATAAAATGCAAAAGCATACTAACACAAAGTATTTCGTATTTATTGCATTTAGAACAAAAAAGTACATAGTTTGTCCATGCTGCTATATAAGAGTTCTTGTGTTAATTTGTGTCTGCATTTTCTGAAAAAAAGAGCTTTAATTTAATAGTCCTATATTAAAATGTTGTCTTCTTGTAATATCTGGCTGTATTTGACCTTTAATATGTATGGAATTGATGGTATGTTAATACAATATTTGTAAACCCAAATAAGTACCTTGTAGCCCTTGGCTATCAGACTACCATTTAACATGTGAATGGACAAGCCTTATGTGTCTATTTCTTTAAGCCTTCTCATTTTCAATTATATAACTTTTTAGCTTTTAAAAGACTAAATTTTTAAACTGACAGAGATCATAATGTAACTGCAGTACAAAAAGGATTCATGGTGTTAATGAATATAATATTCAATCTCGTACTGTTTGTAGAAACAGTTGTTAAACAAGTTTCAATTACGGAGCGTGACTACTTTCCACACTTCATTGTATGAGGATTGGGACCAGTAAATGACATTAAGTCGCACCGATTGACATTTATTGGGGAAACAAGTAGCTTGATTAAGATAACTATGGTGTAAACCAAAGACTTCTTGTCCCATAATTGATTAGTTTTCTCTAGAGTTAAGGTAGCAGTGATTTTTCTGTCCAATATTGTTAAAATCAGACATGAAACATTTACTGAGGGTCTTTAAGGTGTTTTCTAGAGTTAAGTAGCAGTCAATTCTCTGTCCAATATTGTTAAAATCAGACATGAAGCATTAACTGAGGGTCATTAAGGTATATTCTAAAGCTAACTTTGTACATTATAGTTAAGATCAGACATGAAGCATTTACTGAGTGTCCAGAGTTAAGGTGCTCTGTGTTCAATATTTTTAAGTCAACAAAAATCTGTCAGTGATTTTAGTTGAACATGAAATTCTCACCAGGAGTTAAGAGGTGTAGTATTGATTGTATATTTGTATAGTTAGTTTTTTTCTAGACCCTCTTCTTTTATATATTGCAACTCTATGGTATCTTTTAGATTTTATTTGTGCCTATCTTTGTGTTTTTGTGGCTGTTAAAACTGTTTTAAAATGTAAATGAATTTGTCTTTCCATAAGACCCTCCCAATAGAGGCTCTTTTCCTACAGATTCCAAAATACAATACATTAGGTTTGTGCTTTTGAAGTAAATCACCCTACGAACTAGAGACTATACATCCATGCTATTAAAGGCCAAGTAGTTGTTGTAGTAGGGGCTGTATAATAATTTTTTGATGTCTGAATATGGGACACTGATAATTTTCTTCTATTTATATAAATATTCTTGATCAGTATTAGTTGCTTGTTGTATTATAATCAGTATGAGATAGATGATGATTTAAAGTAGTAGGGGAGTATAAAACTGCATCATTCTTGAGCATCTTGCAAAAAAATGGAATTTACTGTAGGAATGTTGGTGAAATGATTTTCAATATCTTAATAATAGTTAAATTTGATCAAGTATGCCACTTTATTGGGTAACCAATCTTTTCAGCAAACACCTGTTCTATTAAGGGGAGATAATTTGTAATACAGTTATGATTATTTCAGAAAAGGATTTATAAGGCTGGTTGCTGGGAACAAAATTGAAATCTACTGAGTGGAAAAAAAAATTAGGGAAAAAGTCTAATACTTTTAGATATTTTAAGAAAAAAAACATTTTACAAAAATTAAGAAAACTAAAATCTACTGGCTGGAAAAAAAATGAAAAATTTTAATATTAAGACTTTCAACAACAACAAAAATCCATACATTTTTAAAAAAAAATTAAGTTGTTAGCCTCAAAGATAGAATTTTAAATAATGCATTTCTAATATGTAATGCCTTTCTTATTGTTTACACAAAACATTATCAAGACATTAAAGTTTTGTATTCAAAATCAATTCCTTCCAAGTAAAATCTTTACTACTTTTGGAATGTCTCTAAAGATGTCATTAGTTTGTCTCAGTACAGAGCAAGCTAATCACAAAAAACTACACTTCCTTTAATAGACATTATAAAGTAATAGCAGGGTTTACACGGCGTTAAATCAGAAAATTGATTCTGCTATTATAAGTCAGATAACGAGTTGGTTTAGCCACTGTAAATCCAGTGGTATTGATCAACAGTAAAAGTACTGCAAAGATAACCACGATGTACACAAATAAAAATGATTTCCGATCTTCACATAAAACGATTGTTCATAACATCCTCCTGGCCAATTATCTGTAGAGTTTTCCTATTTGTCTTGGTTTGACAAATATATTACATTGTATAAATGTCAATATGTTTACTTTTGGGTGGGTGAATTATTTGTTTAGTACTTCTGTAAATAAGTTTATTGACTAGTTTTTGGAGTGTCTGAGAATTGTTTGTTTTCTTGAAAGTAAAATACAATAAAACTGAGAGTAAGAAAATGTAGTACAGAAAAAACCTTTTAGTCATACAATTCAATAGATTTAGTAGATTATTGTAACATCAGAAGATTTGACTACATCAGTTAGAAATTTGATGGTCTCAAATTGACTTGTCTTATTATGATGCTATCAAGAAATGGTGATGAAACTGTTTTTGTCCATTGTGTATGACCTTACCAGTCTGCTAGTTCCTATTGTGTATAGCCAGGATGAGCTTTTGCCATCACTTGGCATTCGGTGTCCATCCATCCGTTGTCTGTATGTCGTCGTTGTATGTCCAATGTAAGCTTTTAACTCAAAGATCTTTTTTCTGGAACCACTTTCATTTGGAACAAAACTTGGTCACAATAGTCCTAGGGCAGTCCTTCATAAAAATTGTATCTGGTAGGTAATAGAAATTGTATCCAGTAGGTCTGTACCTCATCCAAGATGGCTGCCAGCTGGAAACATAGTTTTAACATTGGACCATTTGGAGAACAAATTCAAAGATATTCTCAGAAGCGTAGAGTACAATCAAAACCAAACTTAGTCACATTTGTCCTTAGATTGTTCCTTCCATAAAAGTTTTCCTTCAGGTCTGTACCTCATGCAAGATGGTCCCCAGCATGGAACATAGTTTTTACATTGGACCCTGTAAGGAGAACACATTCAAAGATCTTCTTTTCATAAAGTACAGGTACAATTATAACCAAACTTAGTCACAATAGTCCTTAGATGATCCCCTCCAAAAAAGATGTCTGGCAAGTGCATGCCTCATGCAAGATGGTTGTTACCAGGGATCATAGTTTTAACATTGGACCCTATGGAGAACATGTTGGTCTTCTTAGAAACTACCAGCACATTAATAACCCAACTTGATCACAATGGTCCTAAGATGGTCCCTTCCAAAAAAGATTTATCAGATGATGGCTTTGAATTGAACTCAAACTTGGTAATAATGATTCTTTATTGTCAAAGTATAAGTGTTTATCCCCAGGTTAATGACCTGCTCCTAATTTCAATCTCTGAGCCCTTATCTACAAATTCAAATTGATAATTAAAATAGGGGTTTCAGGGTAATATTGTCAAGATTAATGCGATATTGGTTTCTTAGTGTATGATCAAGCATCTTCTGATTGGCATCTTCCTTATAAATATATAAGACGAGCAGAGTTGTGCAACATTTCTTCGTTCATGTGCACTAAGGATAGATATTTGTCCATCCCTTTCAAATCACTGCATTTGTACCATGCTGTGCTTCTGTTCTATAATTCAGTGGTTGCATAAATGTTTGAATTGTAAATAATTAAAAAGTGTACTTTTACATGCAAATCTGAGTCATTAGATCTTGATATTAAAATATTCATTTCATATGATATAGAATCAAGTTGAGCTTTGAAATAACTATGTAAGTAAAATGTATTTTTATACCTCTACCTATTTTTAGGCTTTCAGGGTCTAGTATCTTGTTTCATGAATTATCTTGAATGTTTATCTCAGATTTTAAAGGGTTTGTTTTTTCCTTATCATATGCCAATAAAAGTTTGGTATGCTGCTATGGGGTTATCCTTCCATCCATCTCAAATGCTTCAAAATGAAGGTTTCTGGAGCACAACTTCAGAACACAAGAATGGATTTCAATGAAACTTGCTAACAGATGAAAGATTCTGAGGTTAGGAAGATGTGAATTGATTTTAGGGTCAATAGGTCAATGGTTGAATTAGGATATGAACTTACAGAAAATTGATAATTTTTGCTGAAATTTGTTTACAGAGGGTAAATTCAGAAAGCTAATGTACACTTCCAGAAATTGCTTTATTTGTTTGTGCATTAATGTTATTTAATTCACAAGTTATCGGTAGGAGGGTATCACATCATAGATTTTATCTGCACTGAAGAGACATAAGTTGTCGAAATGTTCATATGCAGAAAATAAATTCACAATAACTTCGGTATTTAGTTATCATACTTTGCCCTTTCGTCTGGCATGTATAGAAAAAAAATGCTATAAGAATTGATAAAAATGAATAACATAACTGAAAAAAGTGTGATGACAATCTAAGAATTTTTATCATGATCTGACTTGAAACAATGATGTACTGAAAATTTTTGGAGATGTATCATCTGTTATCTTACATTGAACTCTCCTATATAATTAACCTTTATCGAAATGTCACAGAGGAAATATAGATTTTTTTGTAAAGGAGATTTGATTTAGTTTAACCAACACTAAATGTACATCCTCCTAAACACCCATGGAACAGCATATTAATTTATCAGACTGTATTTTATAGTATCTACAGGACAATTATTAGCTCATTCTGAGTGGGTAGAAAATGTGTGGGAAATTCATTTGGTTCTTTTAGTTGGTGCCAAAGTAACAATTTGTTACCACAGTGATTGAAATATTGATTTTAAGATTTTGAAAGATGCATGTGATCCTTTGTATTTGTTACTTAAAGCATTTTATTTTAGCTCTCAAGAACTTAGAAAGTCAGTTTGATATTATGTCATTACTTAATGTAAGTTTTTCCTACAACCAGTGGTCAAACGGACCTTAGATACCCATTCTTGTGAAGATGTAAATGTATTGGTGTATTTTGATCATTGAAAAAAGTGAAATCAAGTGAAGTTCTTTGAGGTCAAATGTCAAAAGTATGACTTGGTCCAAAACAGATATTGCTTGTGTGGCCTATCAATTACCATTTTGTATCGTCCTTTGGCCTTTCACATTTAAATAATCTATATAGTGAAACTACTGAAGCAAATTAAAACTAAAATGCAATTGTATGCAAAAAAAAATTCTTATCTTGGTGGAATCATTGTCTTAAAATGTAAGTATTTCAGAAAACTTTGAGATGACTTTTTGATCTTCAGTTTCAGACATTATGGCAGTGAATATCTCCGGTCTTATATCTGTGATCATATTCTATGTGTTAATTTTATTGGTTGGATTATGGGCAGCAAGAAAAAAGAAAAAGAACGCTGGTGGGGAAGAAAACTTGGAAAGTGAGGATGTTATGTTAGCTGGCAGAAATATTGGCCTCCTGGTTGGATCATTTACAATGACAGGTATAACATTAAATGTTAGAAGCCAGAAATATTGACCTCCTGGTTGGATCATTTACAATGACAGGTATTACTTTAAATGTTAGAAGCCAGAAATATTCTGACTTCCTATGGGCAAATTGTCTTACCCTTGCAATTTCCAGTTCGTTCGTTTATTTGTCCATCTGTAAGAGTAAAAAACACAACTATTGATGTTTTTCAGAAACTTTGCTAGTAAATTCCAACTACTTCAAAGAAGTCTAACTTATAAAAGCATATCTTTTGGAACATTCAAGATGGTCGACGTTGCCATGGAAACCAAAAAAAGGCGGGAAAATTCAAAGTACCTAAAATTGGATGACACTTTACATGAAGGATGTCTAGCACCGATAGAAATGAATTTGGGTCACTGAATTTTCAAAATGGCTGCCATTGCCAAGGAAACTGCAAAAAGGCGGGAAATTCAAAGTGCCTCAATTGGATGAAACTTTACAGGAAGGTTGCCTAGCACCCATAGAAATGATTTTTGGGCTCAGAATTTCACTTGTGTATTATTTGGAAAAATGGGGAGGTATATTATTGTGTTCATAATTGTACTGTGTCAACACCTGTATTGTGTCAACACACACTTAAATTTGCATTTGCCACATTGGTTCAGGGTTCAATGAACGGGGGCTTATTTGGTTTCCATTCGGTGACTGCTCTAGTATAAAATTTTTACATTGCTTCTCGAAGTTAGTCTTTTAGTAGTCATTTAGTTGTTACTCAGGGTGTTCATAATTGGTATGTGACTTCAGTATAAAGAGAGCTTTAATACTTTGACCTTGACCTTGCCCTTGGAGAAATATTTGAAAAACTATAAGGCAGACATATAGTGGTAGGGCATTCATATTTCCTTATATGACATTTTGAAATGTTTAAAAACATTGCAATTTTGAAAATGTACAAAAAAAAATTTATTGTGTATGACTTTAAGCTAATCCACATGGAGCAAGCTTATCGCTTCTGACAACTTTTGTTTTAAGATTACATGAATATCATCTCTTTAGAGCTTTAATATTTTCATGAATTACGATAATCCAGATAAAAATGCATATTTATTTCCTAAAAACATGTTCTATGGTATTTCAGTTGTTTTGTAAGATAATATGAAATCTTCTGGTCAGTTGTGGAATATTTTTTCTTGATTCCTATACTTTCAACCATACATTATTCCTGATGTCATTCTTTTACTTGGGCTTTTGAGATTTGTTCTTATAGTAGGTAGCTTTTAAATAGTAGATGAAAATTAAACCAACTTATTATGAAAAAAATGGCAACAAAATGGCAAAGAGTCAAGAACTCAATCCTAAATGCCAAAATAAAGGAAAAAACTTGAAACATCAAGAACTGTCATTGGAAATTGAAGTCAAGATTTATTTCCATAATCAACTGTAAATTGGGTTGTATTGTATTTGACTAATTCTACAGAGTTTTACATTACTATGCATTGATATTACATGTTAAATGTCAGACATATTACTCCTCATTTGATTACAGTGCTAATGTAACTTTGAATGATTTCATGGCATTGTATTTGGAAAGTACATGTATGAATCATTTACAAGTCCCTGCTGTCAGATGAATGAATTTTTATGCATCTTGATGCATATACTTGTCATCAGACATCCAAGCCCTGAAGGTGGCCAATCAACGAAGTCACAAGAAGAAGCCCTGCCCACAATATGGTACCGAATTTCCAGTTCACTATACGATGCAAAATAGTCATGTACATGACGGCCATCAACATAAAGATGGCCCGTAAAATCTAAAATTCTATCAAGGACATATCTCATTTTAAAGTTCTGACAGTGTAATATCCCATCGAAGCACATTTATTTACTTTTGCTGAAATGTAAATTATACGTCATGAAAATGTCAATAAAAGTAAACAAAGTATCAGTTTATCAAAATATGAAATGCCGAAGTTTGCAGCTTTACCATTTTGTGACCTCAATGCTCTTGAAACAATTGGAATATTCTGCGTGAACAAATCTACATGGATATTGTTTACTAAATATTAATTGCCAGTGAAAGGGAGATAATCTGAGTTCTAAAAATAAATATAGTTTCTTCCGGATGTGATATCACGCCTAACATGGAAATTTAAATTTAGAGTTTCAAGGTTACTTGAAATAAAAAAAATCGTAATCAGGGAGAGTCCTATCAAGAGACAAACATGAACTTTGCATCGATGACCATTGTTGATTGAAATCATTAATGCAGCATGTTGCCGTTGTGGTGCAAGGTTGTCGTTTTCGATGTTTGCTCCTGGCCTTACAAATATTAAATATGACAAAGCCCCTGTGTGTTTGATGAAACTTCTTAAATGCCAAGTGCAAAATATTAAATATGGACCGGAATGTAATAAGGTGAAGACCATTTTATTCTTTGTGTGTGTGTGGGGGGTGGCATATTTTTTTGTTAATACATATTCTGACCAGAATAAAGTGTAAATAAATATTCTGGCCTTCACTTTCCTGTAAATAAATAAATAATCTGACCCCTGAATTCCACATACAATATGGTAAAAGTAAAATAAATAGTCTTGCCATTAAGCGTTTGAAAATGAATAATTTTTCTGACCTTCAAATTTTTAATTTTAGGAAATAAATATTCTGGGTGAAAAATTTTGTCAGGCCCCCCTCAGAATCAAACGATCGTTCCCTAATGGAGTGGAGCATTAAGGTATGGACTATTGATTTTCTGAGGGTGGCTGCAATTTGCACGGAAGTAAGGATTTTTCCTTTATACAGTATGCAAGGAAAATCTTCTGAACAAATCTTTATTTTTCTAATTACCAGGTTGGAGGCCAGATTATTTAAAAACTGGAGTGCCTGTCGTAGCTCATCCCCTTCTGAATATCAAATGGTCAGTGCCTTAAATGTACCCACCGGGTACATGTCCATGTTTCAAAATACTCTGGTCTGATCAGAGTGAAAACACTGAGAATTAACTAGGGTGTCTCCCGATCAAAATTAAAGGGGTGCCAAAGCCATTTCAGGAAAAGAATCTGGTTTCCAGTCAGTCATTTGCCATAACATCCTACAAATTAGACTGTAACAACCCAGACCCCCTAGATCTGCCTATGAATGGCAAGATACATTTCGGTGCTTTCGTGCTTTGATTTTTTTCTTCCTGTAACAAAGCAATACCTTTTCAGTGCATTTTACATTATTTCAAACAGAAATTTTTACTTGAATTTCATATATTTCTCAGTTTTCAATAATTATTATTTACACAACAGATCTTTAATTTTATTTCAAGCGAAGATGTGGTATTCCATTGAAATTATTCATATTGTTTATTTTTCATTTTCCAATTGATTTTTAGCTCACCTGGCTATGCCAGGGTGAGCTTTTGCCATCACTTTGCGTCCGTCGTCCCTCCTTTCATTCAAAGTTCTTTTCCTCTGAAACCACTGGGCCAATTGAAACCAAACTTGGCCACAATAGTCCTTGGGTGGTCCCCTTTAAAAATTGTGTCGCTCAGGTCTGTACGTCATCCAAGACGGCCGCCAGCTGGGACCAAAATTTAACATTGGACCCTATGGAAAAAAAAAACGTTTCAAATTCTGTTTCTCTGAAACTACTGGGCCAATTGGAATCAAACTTGGCCACAATAGTCCTTGGGTGGTCCCTTACAAAAAAGGTGTTTTTAGGTCCAGTACACAGTTTCTTTTTCCAACGTCACTAAAGTAAACAGTGGGGTGAAACCATCCCCCCACTGTAGGATTTGTTTTTCTTTGCAAATGTGGATTATTATATACCAAAACAATGCTCTTGATGTGGACTTTACTTTGAAATAAAAATAAAAATGATTTCAAATTCTACAAGTGGAAACAATGGCATACAAACATTAACAAATAACTGTTCTCAGTGCTTCAAAAATACCAAAACAAACCATTTTCAGCCATTCAAAACAACATTTTCCGTGAATATATGAGGTTCAAACTTTGTATCCCTCTAAAGGACAGAACATAAATATTCTGATAATTGGACTTTGAATGGGGGTTGATCGGCTCCGAAGAAAGTTATTTTTCCTCAAAGTACAGGTTGAAAAATGTGCGCTTTTCACAGGATGCATATATGGAGTAGTCTCCCCTTCATTATTTACTTTTAAAATAATCCAAATTAATTCTAAATCTTTATATGTATCATTTAAAATTAAAGATAGGCATGATACCTAGCAAATGAGCATATAAACTGATAAATAATATAGTAAAACCTAAATCAGGAGTACACACTCCGATAAGTACCCTAGTAAAATTTACGAAACTGTGGCCTGCTCACTTAGGTCTGCCCGATTTCCAAGATGGCCTCCAGCGGAAAACATAGTTTTAACATTGGACCCTAAGGGAAAACACTTTCAAAGATCTTCTTCTCTGAAACTACTGAGCCAATTGGAACCAAACTTGGTCACAATAGTCCTTGGGTGGTTCCTTACAAAAAGGGTGTTTTTTAGGTCCGCGCAATTTCCAAGATGGCTGCCAGCGGGGAACATAGTTTCAACATTGGACCCTATGGGAAAACGTTTTCAAAGATCTTCTTCTCTGAAACTACTGAGCCAATTGGTACCAAACTTGGCCACAATAGTCTTTGGGTTGTCCCTTACAAAAAAGGCGTTTTTTAGGTCCGCGCAATTTCCAAGATGGCTGCCAGCGGGGAACATAGTTTTAACATTGGACCCTATGGGAAAACACATTCAAAGATCTTCTTTTCTGAAACTACTGGGCCAATTGGAACCAAACATGGCCACAATAGTCCTAAGGTGGTCCTTTGCAAGAAAGATGTTTTTCAGGTCAGTGCTTCATGTATATTGAAGATGGCGGCCAGTGGGAAACATAGTTTTAACATTGGATCCTATGGGAAAACATTTTCAAAAATCTTCTTCTCTGAAACTACTGAGCCAATTGATACCAAACTCGGCAACAATTGTCTTTGGGTGGTTCCTTACAAAAAGGTGTTTTTCAGGATTGCGCTACATTCAACATGGCTGCCAGCGGGGGATATAGTTTAACATTGGACCCTATTGGAAAACACATTCAAAGATCTTCTCCTCTGAAACTACTGGGCCAATTGGAACCAAACTTGGCCACAATAGTCCTTAGGTGGTCCTTTGCAAAATATATGTTTTTCAGGTCAGCGCGATATTCAGGATGGCCGCCAGGGGGAAACATAGTTTTAACATTGGACCCTATGGGAAAACACTTTCAAAGATCTTCTTCTCTGAAACTACTGAGCCAATTGGACCCATACTTGGCCACATTAGTACGTAGGTGGTCCCTTGCAAAAAAGGTGTTTTTCAGGATCACACTATATCCAACATGGCCGCCAGTGGGGAACATAGTTTTAACATTGGACCCTATGGGAAAACACATTCAAAGATCTTCCCCTCTGAATGTACTGAGCCAATTGGAACAAAACTTGGCCGCAATAGTCACTGAGTGGTCCCTTGCAAAAAGGTGTTTTTCAGGTCAGCGCGATATCCAACATGGCAGCCAGCGTGGAACTTAGTGTTTCCCATGGGGTCCAATGTTAAACTAACATTTCCCATGGGGTCCAATGTTAAACTAACAGAGGTCTTCTCCCCTTTAATTATCTCGAAGCCATGAAATGGCTGGAGAGATATTGATATGGCAAGAAAAAAATCACGTGCCCCGCATGAGGCTTCAAGCCTATTAACAGCTCTAAAAGATGATCTTCGTGCTTACGATAAAATATAGTGTGCAAGTTTCTTTCAAAATCGTATACATTTAGTATTTAAGTTATAATTCTTCATTTTTTTGAGTTGAATACAGTGTTGTTTTAATAAATTGAAAACANTTATTTCACATTTCCCCTTCAAGATTAATCCTTTGGCTATCTTTTAATACAGATATTGTGTCCGCCCCCGGTATTTTTTTTTTTGCCTTTTGATAATATTTTATTGTCGCCAGGTTAATTTTTGTGTGGTCACAGTGAAGACATTTCACATCAACTATAAACAATTGAACGTGCAATAGCAGACAAATTGTTAACTTTTATTTTGTAAATGTTTTTGTTTTACTAAAAGCGTCGTTCCTGTGTGATTTATATACCCGAACAAGCTTAATATCCAGCTGTTACTATGCACCATCAACAGACGGCGTGTTTCTTAAATATGGCTGATGAAGTAGACGCCCACCTCATTAGCATGTTCAGAAGGGAGATAATTTCACACAATGACTTTTCGGACTGAGAATAGTTGGTTAAACTAGATTTAATGATGCATCAACCTCCCGCTTATATGACGACTAACTATAGCTTCTGTGCGCCCAGATTGTGTTAAATGTCAAAGCCATAATATTGTCAAAACATTGAATTTTTTTCATACAGGTGAAATGCTTTTGTCGTTCTATGTACAAGCCTTGTCTCATACAGGTAAAATGTTTTTTGTCGCTCGGTGTACAAATCACACTAAAGTGGCATAAAGAGAAACCTCATAGAAGAAGCCAAAACTTAAACAAATCCGTCTTCAATAAAATTGGAAATTGGAATTGAATATTTATCAATCAAATCTAGATATCGTCCAATAAATTTCTTGAGAAACACTATAAATCTGCATTTATCGAAGCCCTGATTTAAAAGCTTACGATTTAAACATCTGTGTCGTTGCAAAAAATCTGGATAGTGACTACATGCTCTAGCATAACTGATTAATTGAGAAATATATACTCCATACGCTAGGGAAGACGGGATATTACTGTCGAGGTGAGGAAAGTTTACAATATCAAAATTGAAATCGTCTCTTTCGTCATAAATTCGTCTGCTGAGGTTGGCACTGTCGTCAAACTCCAGAAGTAAATCTAAAAACGAAACAGAATGATCAGTGTCTGTAGTCTCCTTTATTTCAAGTTCTGGGGGATATATTAATGGAATAAAGTCGGCAAATTTACTATTACTAAGCGACAAGACATCATCAATATATCTGTATGAGTAATTAAAGGATCTAGCCTCTTTAATTTTATTTTGTTTGACCAAATTTTGCAAAAATTCTGTTTCGTAAGTAAACAAAAACAGGTCGGCTAAGAGAGGAGCACAATTCATACCCATTGGAATGCCGACTCTCTGTTGGAATATCTTGCCTCCGAACTGGACAAATATGTTGTCAATGAGAAATTCCAGCATGATGATCAACTGTTCTTCAGTGTAGTATCATGTGTTACACTTTGGTACTTTGTTAGTAAAATAGGTAGATGTATATGCTAAGGCTATATATTTAAAGCTCTGTACTTTTTTGTAAGTAAATGCTTTCTTGATAAGATCAATCAAGTTCTAGAGAAACATGCTCACCAAGAAGTGACTACGGGTACGTCAACCGGATAAGAGCTTCCTGTTATTGATGCATTACCCGTCAAGCGAGAAATGTACATTAGTGATAGAATTAACTTAAAAAACGTAAAAAATCCACTTTCGAAATTATCCAATACTATTACTATACAAATATTCGTAATTATCGAAAGAAGAGTAAGCCATATTTTCTCATCTTGTCAGTGATATTTGTTTTACCTAAACTAGCGAATCAAGCAACTTAACAAAATCACAAAACTAGTCACAATGCTTAAATAAGTCATTCATATCATCTTTTTGTGGGTTGGTCTGTTAGTATAGAGTAGACATTCCGATTACTATGACTGTTGGTATTCTAAAGCTTACAAAATATTAACAAGAGACTTTTAGTCAACTTGGTAGAGTAATTTTTCAACATATTCTCTTGAAATTTGAATGGGTGTAAAAACTATTTGATTCATAACGATTATTTACTGTTTGGTGAATCTTCTCGTTGTCAGTGGGTATAAAATATCTCATAAGTCATAATAGAACAAATATATTCAGTTCTGTTGATCTATCTTTCAATAGACAAGACATTTCAATTACCAATGTCATCTGGTTAAAGAAGTATGTATTTTATTTGGTTTTGTGTAAGGGATAGAAAATGACATTAACCAATCAGCTTCTTCTGATCAAATCTTTTAACACCATTCATTTTACTAGCTGTGTTACGGGTGTCACTACCAACTGGAACCAAGCTTTGCCACAAAAGTTCGTTGGTGGTCCTGTCCAAAAAAGTGTTTTTCAGCGTTGCAGCACATCCAAATTGGCTGCCAGTGGAAAACAGTTTTAACATTGGACCTTATGGTAATACATATTAAGAGATCTTTTTCTCGGAAACTACTGAGCCAATTGAAACCAAACTTTGGCAAAATGCTCTTTTGGCTGGTGTCCTACAAAAACAAACTAAGTTTTTCAGGCTCACCAATTATTCAAAATGGCTTCCGGTGGAGAACATAGTTTAACATTGGACCCAAAGGGAAAACACATTTTGAGATCTTCTCCTCTGAAACTGCTGAGCCATTTGGACCAAATTCGGCCACAATAGTATTGAGGTGGCCACCTGTAAAATATTGTTTTTTCTCGTTTGCACCTTATCAAAGATAGCTACCAGCGGGTAATATAGTCTAACATTAGACCCTTTATGAAAATACATTTAGATCTCTTCTCCTTCTTTGAAATTATTTATTCAATTGAAACCTAAGTTAACCATAATAATGCTTGGGTGATCCATAACAAAATAAGTTTTGAGGTTTGCATGTTACCAAAATGGCCCCCAGTAGGAACACAGTTTTACATTGAACCCTTTGGGAGAATTTTCAAAGATCTCCCTTAAAACCGATGAGCCAATTGGAATCAAAATTGGCCACATAGTCTTTTGGAGGTCCCCATCTAAACTTTTTTAAGGCATATGCTTTTTATTAATGGTCGCCAGCAGGGGACATATAATCTTTGTTAATAGTTTAACGTTGGACCCTTTTGAAACACTTTTAACATCTTCTCTAAACCACTGGACAAATTGAAACCATTATTTAATTGTTGATATTTTAGCATTCACTGTTTGTGTTAACCAAGGCCCAGGTGAGCGATACAGGCTCTTGATGGCCTCTTGCTGTTTGGATAAATCATTTATAACATCTATCTTATGACGGTTATTGCTTATCATGTCGACACACCCGGTCTCGTGTGAACATGTCCGTGTAATTTTTTACAATAGAATATGACTAGGCTTTGATATTTGTATGCCACACTTCTCTGTACTTTAGATACTTTGGCACTATTGGAAATGGGGGTGATAACAAAAAGACCGAACAAAGTGGCCACGAGCCGAATGCCACGAGACGAAAAGGCAAATCAGGTGGAAAACATATTCTTATATATGATTTGCCAATAAATCAGCTGAAAGTACGAGTACATCCTTTTTCGTTTATTTTCAATTTGAAAAGGCTATAAAGCCCAATTAAGTTCATTTTCTCGGTCGTTACATTTTATTAACAAATCACAAAAAAAGACTTTCAAAAGTATATACTTCCCCGAAGCAGGTACAGCCGGTCGACTTGAAAATGTTGATAATAACATACAATAACAAGAGGCTCTCAAGAGCCTGTATCGCTCACCTGGACAATGGCTGACATAGATAAAAGGCATTTCCAATAGGAAAAACGAAACATAGAATTTAGCAGAATACTTTTTTTCTTCTAAAATTACAGTATTCTTGTTTGGTTTCCATGGCAACCGAAAGATCCACCATCCATTACAACCCATAACAGAACACCATTCAAAAAAAATTTGGGCAGGGGTTCCCCTTATAATTCAAGTAATACATAGTGCTGAAATTAAAACATACAGACTACTTTAAAAGGGCCAATGTAAAAACTATGTTCCAGATGAACGGACCTACCAGATACATTTTTTGGATGGGACCACCTAAGGACCATTGTGGCTAAGTTTGGTTCTAATTGGACTTAGCAGTTTCTGAGAAGAAGATCTTTGAATGTATATTCCATAGGGTCTAATGTTAAAACTATGTTCTTACTGGCGGCCATCTTGGATGAGGTACAGACCTCCCAGATACATTTTTTAGAAGGGACCATCTAAGGGCCATTGTTACTAAGTTTGGTTATAATTGGACTGGTAGTTTCTGAGAAGATCTTTGAATGTTTTTTTCATAGTGTCCAATGTTAAAACTATGTTCCCGCTGGCGGCCATCTTGGATTAGGTACAGACCTGTTGGATATCTTTTTTTGAAGGGACCATCTAAGGACCATTGTAACTAAGTTTGGTTATAATTGGATGGGTAGCTTCTGAGAAGAAGATCTTTGAAAGTCTTTTCCATAGGGTCCAATGTTAAAACTATGTTCCCCGCTGGCGGCCATCTTGGATTAGGTATGGACCTGCCGGATACCTTTTTTGGAAGGGACCATCTAAGGACCATTGTGACTAAGTTTGGTTATAATTGGACTGGTAGTTTCTGAGAAAAAGATCTTTGAATGTGTTCACCCATAGGGTCCAATGTTAAAACTATGTTCCCCGCTGGCGGCCATCTTGGATGAGGTACGGACCTGCCGGATACCTTTTTTAAAGGGGACCACCCAAGAACTATTGTGACCAAATTTGGTTCCAATTGGCCCAGTGGTTTCAGAGGAGAAGATCTTTGAATGAAAAGTTAACGCCGGGCGGACGGACGACGGACGCCGGACGCCAAGTGATGGCAAAAGCTCATCCTGGCATAGCCAGGTGAGCTAAAAAGAATGCAAAAGTCGGAATAAACAGAAATAACGAAATGCTGTAGTAACTTAAAATTTTACTTTCTGTAGATTGCAATATCAAAAAAATATGTCTTCTCCCTGCAGATAAAATTAGAGGTATGTTTCTACTATCACGTTGAAGATAAGATACTTTATTTCCTTGGGTTATAAGCCTCTACAGTCAGTATCTTTATTTCTGGTCAATTACGAAGTATAAAGTCAATAATTGAATTCTGTTTAACTGTTCAAAAATAAATCTTCTTCCATCATTGTGGAACCCTCAAGGTTGTTTTATAGATTCACTATAAATATACACCTATAAACTAACAAACTGATATACTTTCTTGTATCTCAGTGATAGCAATTACAATATCGATCACAGATATATGGCATTTTTGGTCATCCAAATGTTAATATTAAACATTCATTCTGTTGTTTTACCACAAGTCCCTTTCGTCTCCTTTTCGTATTTGTCGATTGCAAGAACCCATTTACACAATATCTCACAAGCCAAAGAGTTCTTCATAATACATTCTGGAGTAAACTGTGGCTTTGTGGTATAATCTTCACGAACTTTTGCCATAACTTTAGGCTGCAAGAAAAATTAAAAAAAATATTTAAATAGTGCATTATGTATATAAAAAAAATTTTTCCTTGTTGAAAAAAAACAACAAAAGCTGTAGATGAGATTTTTGTACTGATGAATGGACAAACAAAACCCGAGGCAAAAACATATTTAGTCATTTGTTATCACTAGGTCGATGCCACTGCTGGTGGACTGTAAGTCCCCGAGGGTATTCACCAGCCCAGTAGTCAGTACTTTGGTGTTGACCCGAAAGCCGATTTTCTTTGGAACCATACAATATCTAAATTTTTGTAAATTCTGTTTAAAACTGAGGAGTATCTCCCTCATGCAAAGATCTGTCCTTAGCTAATTTTGGCTTTATATTTAGATCTTATCTCTATCAATTTTGAAACATCTTTGAGTTTACGGTCTTCCACACGTTTAGATTTTATCTGCACTGATGAGACATAAGTTGTCGAAATGTGCATATGCAGAATTTAAATTCACAGTTACTTCGGTCGTCTTATATACTTAGTACTATGTATGGCAATCAATGTTTCTTGAAACTATTGAGACCAATTAAATAAATTAAACTTTACTGGAATGATGTGGGGGAAGGCAACTGAACAAAGATTGCACATTTTGCTCTGATTTTTTTTTTTTTTTTTGGAAAAAATGGGGATCAGCGTGAAACATCGCTTAACATTTTGTCAGGTCTATAAATCTCAGTCTTCGAGCTTCTAGTTTACGTTATTGTCGCTTCTAAAGATATTTAATCGAAGATGTCTGAAGATGTGCCTCGGTACTTGTTCTCATGCTCATTGAAACTTCACGACTACGTGATGGTTTTGCCATTACATAAATTTGATCAGAGATCTTGGACGTAAAGTTGTATCTTATCCGTCACGTTATTGTTTATACCCATCCATACCATGGTTTTAGTATTGTTAATACATTTACATACTCACATTTATATTGTCCTTATCAAAGTTTTTCATCATTTGTATA